>CM077289.1:64601099-64668599 GCA_039654925.1 Anguilla pacifica | reverse complement strand
AAATAAGACGACCTGGCATTAGACTGTCTCTACGGGCCTTCAAACTGTGGATTCTCCTTTTCCACAATATTAACCATATTACACTGTCTGTCTTCCATTAATTACACTACTGCTGGCACGTTTAAATGGGCACAGGGGAGAAGTCAACTTTTATTTAGGATGTGCAAAGAAGGAACAGGTTTATTTTCCAATTACCAACATGGCTGTGTCTGCTAAAGAATCCCCCATCCCTCAGTGAGCGCCGCCCCTAGTGGCTGACCGGGTGAACTGCAGGCCAATGATCAGATCTCAGCACTTTTGGTTTGAAATGACACCACAGACATCTGGGGGAATGCGGCTAATCCCGCTAACAGAGCTCTGCGGAAGCACAATGGAGTGGGATAATGAACAGGGTCCTACACCTTTCTGCGGGTTCGACAGGCTGTCCCAGGTGGGGCTCTGTGCAGGTTCAGCCCTGAGAAAAGGCCCTTAACCTGAACCACTGCTCTAAATACCCAGCCGGAGCCTGGCTCTGGATTAGCCTGCCTGCTAAGCAAATAAATACTGCAGCAGCCACAACACCCAGGGCCAGATTGCCATCACTAAAGACTAAAGAAAGGCATCAATCTGAGCACCTTCAACTCCCCCTCCAACTAGCTCCTGTCCCCAAACTACCCCGCACACAGGCACACACGCGGACATACATACATGCACACACGTAAGCACACATACGCACACAGACACACACACACACACATACACACAGATGCACACATGCATGCACACACACACACACACACACACACACAAACTCCACCCTGTGGGTTTCGTAGTGTGTTTATCCTGGGCAGAATTTTAATTAGAGGTGCTAGGCTCTCCACAGACTGCATGCTGTTAGAGAACAAAACCACACAAACAAAACGGCAAACTCTGTGGGAACGGAGTGCTGAGTTTGCATTTATTGTGGACTTCCTGAATTCTCACCACTCCAAGTTAGAAAGAGGACCTGCAGGAGATGTGAGTGCCTTCACACACACACACACACACACACACACACACACACACACACGGAAACACCCCCGCCCTCCCCCTGAAAAAATGGCCCAAAACGACACTGTACAGCACAAAGTAAAAAGTGCAAACTACAAACCCCCAAAAACCAAAACACAATTGCACACAAGTCATACTTCATGTCATTACCAAAAAAAGGTTGCAAATAGAATAATTAACAGTCATTGGTCCCAAGGAACACTATGAATATGGATATGAGAATACCTGTGTGTGCATCTATATTTTATTGTGTTTAGTCTTCTAAACTTTGCCGATGATTACATGATGTTTTTATTATGATTTACTCTTGAGAACTTTGAGCTGAAGGTGTTCTATGAAAGCTGCTGTAAAAATAAAGCTTGTGCTGCATGTTGGCTAACCTGTCACCTCACCGCGTTACTGCGCAGTCCGCTATCTGAGCCCCGCAGTCCGCTAGCCTAGCCCTGCAGTCCGCTAGCCGAGCCCCGCAGTCCGCTAGCCGAGCCCTGCAGTCCGCTATCTGAGCCCCGCAGTCCGCTAGCCTAGCCCTGCAGTCCGCTATCTGAGCCCCGCCGTCCACTAGCCTAGCCCTGCAGTCCGCTATCTGAGCCCCGCAGTCCGCTAGCCGAGCCCTGCAGTCCACTATCTGAGCCCCGCAGTCCGCTATCTGAGCCCCGCAGTCCGCTAGCCTAGCCCTGCAGTCCGCTATCTGAGCCCTGCAGTCCGCTAGCCGAGCCCCGCAGTCCGCTAGCTGAGCCCCGCAGTCCGCTAGCCTAGCCCCGCAGTCCACTAGCCTAGCCCCGCAGTCTGCTATCTGAGCTCTGCAGTCTGCTAGCCTAGCCCTGCAGTCCGCTATCTGAGCTCTGCAGTCCGCTAGCCTAGCCCTGCAGTCCGCTATCTGAGCTCTGCAGTCCGCTATCTGAGCCCCGCAGTCCGCTAGCCTAGCCCTGCAGTCCGCTAGCTGAACCGCGCAGTCCGCTAGCCGAGCCGCACAGTACGCTAGCCGAGCCGCACAGTACGCTAGCCGAGCCGCACAGTACGCTAGCCAAGCCATGCTATTACTGCATCAGAGCATGCCTCCCACTCCTGCAGAGCGCAGGGACAGAATCCACCAGAGGGGGCGCTGTTCTCCAGTTAAGGCCTGCCTCCTGCCTGCCCAGGCACCAGTAGGGTCAGGACTGTTACACCAGACAGTGCAGCGACTCACTGCACTCGCCTGCAGAGTAACATGTTCAACAGAGTTTATACGAGTCCAACAGGGACCATGTGCTCCACCAGAATAAAGTGTACTCTATCAGAATAGAACATACTCCATCAGAGTAAATGTACTCTATCAGAATAAAATGTACTCTGTCAGAGTTGATTTATCGCTGAATGTTTTACTGTTTGTATTTTAACGGTGACAGGGCACGGCAATTTCTTAAATTACAGCAGTCCTATGAAAACATTTAAACAGCGCAACTGTAACCTCTGGCTTTTCTTACCCATCAGTCTCCCTCTCTGGGAGAAGAGCCCCCCCCCCGCCCCCGTCCCCCCTCCCTGTGGGCTCTATCGGGGGCGCGGGGCGGTTCTCGGGGTGCCAGTCAGGCTGATATACGGACGAGCCGCGGGACGAGGCCTCGCTGCGTAAATCTGCCCTGGAGTTCGGAGCCTCGGCCATTTCATACTTCAGCCACTCTTAAAACAAACGCCGAGATGGGGGTGATGTCAGCCCCCACAGCCTTGAGAAGAAGCAGCCCCTCTTAGGGATGGACCTGGGGGGGGGGGGGGCAGCTAAATTTATTTGCCCCCTCCCCTACTATGTTTGAGTTGTCTGGATGCACTGAAGGCTGCTGTTTTGTATAGAGACAGTTGGACTTAAGTGGACATGCTGGTGTTTCCAGATGAATCCACTGACTGAGTATCTGCCTGTTCTGCTGTTGCACTGGTTTCAGAGTGGATTGGCAGTGTTGTGCGTGCTTGTGCGTGTGTGTGTGTGTGTATGTGTGAGAGAGAGTGCGTGTGTGTGCGTGTGTGTGTGTATGTGTGAGAGAGAGTGTGTGTGTGTGTGTGTGTGTGTGTGCTCCTCTCTGCTCTGAGGCCTGTGTGTCCTGCTCTGTTTAAGATGGGTGCTGCACATGCCCACTGTCCTGGTCATAAAGCACATGAGCGATGCCTGTTTTTAACATCTATCTGCAGAGGATCTATGGGTCGTGACTTACACTATCAGAGCCACACCCAACCACCTGGACTACAGATACTACAGGAGAGAGTTAGCACCCTCACTGCGCTGGCTGAGCCAATCAAGAGCCCTGCTGCGCTGGCTGAGCCAATCAAGAGCCCTGCTGCGCTGGCTGAGCCAATCAAGAGCCCCGCGCAGGCACATTCTCATGGTGACAACAACAAAAGTGACCGTCTGCTACAGGAAGTTATGTCACAGCACGAGAACAATGGTGTGATCTATTCCCTGCAGTTTTTCTGGCAGGGACTGAAGCTCTGCAGGTCACGTCCATTAATCCAGGAGTGAATAGCTCCATTATAAAGCCATCGGCTCATCAGCAGCCTGCTTTTTCACCGCCTGCGGAGCATAATGTAACGCGCTGAGAGTTTACCGCGTACAAACACAAACAAAGCCCTGGCAGGCCCGAGACACCGCCACCCAACGGCACCGCGACCCGTTTCTCCTCAGAAAATACTACAGGTCAAAAAATATTTATTTTAGCTAGATCACGGATGCTCACAAACACGGAAAGAGTGGGAAGACTGCGCCGGTGAGAACAGGTTATTCATTCAACCTTTCCCTTTGGCTCACCAATATTCACATTAATAAGGACTCTTCATTTGGTACAAAAGAAACACAGAAGTATTATAAACAGTTATAAACAGCTGGGCTGACCACAAGGAAGAAGAAGAAGCCAGAAAAACTCTTAAGGCTCACGGAAATCCCTCAAACCCAGTCTCATCTCTTTCTCCGGTATGAAATTACGACAGTAATGTTGTATTTGGACATCCAGAGATAAGCATCAAACTGAAGAAAACGGTGTGACTCCACATTTAATAACACTTCCTCAACAAGAGAACAAACACAGCAGCAATCAGATGATATTACAGCACAGGACTGACCAGACGGTGCTGGCTGGGTGAGATGCCATTTGGAAAGGCAATGCTAAAAAGTCTCCCCCCCTCTGCCCCCCCAGGGATGGGACCAGAAATCGGTCTAGCCGCCTGAACCGCTGGTTGATGTTGCCATTATAAAACAATCTTTTTTTAGAAGCAGAATTTGCCCGTGAAAGTTTTTTGTGTGCATTGACAGGCATATGGGTTTTGGGAGGATATTTTTAACTATATTCTTGGAAAAGGAAACATATACGGCAAAGAAAACAGTGTAAGTGGCCTGCCACACATCCTACCCAAGTGTTTACATAACGGAACAGAACAGCTTACCCATCTGTCAGCAGATGTTCAAATATAAGCTTTCTCACTCCAGAAAAAAACAATAATAAGCTGAATATGATGATGCACTAAAACAGGTATAAAGGCTCATTTACAGGCTCAGGTCTGGCCTGCCATTGTGGTCTTTAGCACACTGTTCATGTAACAGAAACTGAAGACAGTGCTATCAAAAATCTAATCCTAACAAAGCGCACCTCATTCCACAGCTAGGGATGTCCTTCAGCTGCTAATCAGTAGAGTCAGGTGCACATTAGGTTTGGAGTGAAAACCTGCAGGACGACAGATCTCCAGGAGCAGGGTTCAGCAGCCCTGCCATACAGCAGGTATATATTTTTTATATTTATTTATCCTTTACTTGTCCAGAAACAAGTGACTTTGCAAAACAAGTTTTGTTTATCTTCTCCTTGAATTTCGTGGGGGGTTTTTTCTTCCAAATTTAGGAAATCCCGTAAATAGGCTCTGAATCTGTGACCTTCGGTCCAGGTCCTGGAGAGCCACTGGTTTTTGTTTTTGCCTCAACATCAGCAAATGATTCAGACCCAAGAAACCAGGTGAGGTGAGTTAACTGCGTAATTAACAGCTTTGATCGGTCAATTAAGTGCAGAGTAACAACTAAAACCAGCAGACCCAGCGGCTCACCAGGACCAGGAGTGAAGATCACTCTAAATTCGGGAGAACACAGACAGCAAAGACCCTTTGGCTGTTACTCTTAAACAAACAGCACCTGTGTTAAACACCTGCCCTTTTAAAACAGCCTTTTATGACTCCCCTGCCCCACGAGGTGGTATGCCCAGTCATAGCTTTAGCTCTGTCCCATGGCCCCCACCAATATCCTAAACATGGGGGGAGGGGTGTTGTGGGCCACATTACAGACCACAGAACCACACCATTTAAATGTTTACAGGTTTTTTTGATGTCCAGCAAATGTTTGACTTATTATATTCTAAGTTTAGTCTTTAACATTATCCTCTTTTGGGATGAAAAAGAAAAGGAAGGATTAATTAAAGATGGTTTTACCGTTTTGTTTGCAGGGTGGAAGCTGAACAGAAGGCCATGGTCTCTCCTGTGCGTTTGGAGGCGTGGCCAAACAAAAGGCTCAAACCAACTCAAGCCCACACTTTTATGGGGGTGGTGGGCTGGACCATATCTAGTAGAACAGGGGTATGGGATGCAACTATGAAGACCTGCAATAGCACTGTACGCTAACGCACAGCTCTACGCTACAGTCCCATAACTGAACACAGAGATAATAATCACAGCTCTACGCTACAGTCCCATAACTGAACACAGAGATAATAATCACAGCTCTACGCTACAGTCCCATAACTGAACACAGAGATAATAATCACAGCTCTACGCTACAGTCCCATAACTGAACACAGAGATAATAATCACAGCGCTACGCTACAGTCCCATAACTGAACACAGAGATAATAATCACAGCGCTACGCTACAGTCCCATAACTGAACACAGAGATAATAATCACAGCTCTACGCTACAGTCCCATAACTGAACACAGAGATAATAACATCACTAGAACATTACCGATATCCCACCGCAGTTTCCAATTCCCAAAACACGCATTGCTCAGGCCTGACATGTGGCCTAGGCACAGGACCGTTCTCCAAATAAGTCAGCTGATGCTTTATGGAGTGCTCCGCCATTTTACCAGCCTTCGTGAGTCATTCACACGGGGGCGACTTTCTGTTTAATTTAGGAACTCCGCAGCAAAGCGATAAAACGATGAACTGTGTCCAAAACAGGCACTGCCAGGCAATTAACGCACATTGGTTTTATTAATGAAAGGCGGCCATGTTGTATTGGTGTTTAAGTAAGGGGACGGTGTTATTCACAGAGTTCTCAACCCGTCCCGTCCCGTCCCAGCCACGGGCGGCAGTGCCAGTACCTGCTCCCCCCTTCGGCAGAACGTCGTCATAACGACGGAACACCAACAAAGCAGCGGGCAGCATCCGCTATTGGACAGACTCTCGTCCAATGGCAGCGCCCGTTCCAAAGCCACACCAGAGACCACACAACTGAGTTGGACAAAATCAGCGCGTATAAATCTGCTGTGGCAACATAAAACACCAGCCCGTTTCTAACCCTGAAATACAGAGAACTGTCAAACCTGTGACACTAATGTCCTTCTGTCTCTTACTCCTCAGAGAAGCGGTTCCCTCCAGCCTGGGGTTCATCTGTATCCCCCTGAAGGCCAGTTCAGGTCAAACACAGGCTCAGTTCAGGAAGAAAAAAACTTAAACGTGACGTCAGTGTTTTCTGCTACAACCTTCTTTTCTCGTTTATTTCCAATGTACCAAGCCCAACAAAAAACCTCTCTCTTGATTCCCGATTGACTCAGACGTCACGTTAAGCATCTGGCCCAATCACAGTTGAGCATCTACAGTAGTATGAAGATAAATGGTTGTTGCATTTTTTTGAAACAAGAATGAACTTAACAGTGACCTGACTTTCGGGTTCTGTTCCAGTGTGTGAGTCTGTTCTGACATCACCGACACTGGCACCATTAGCAAGTGGTATTCCTGTGCAAAGGTAATAAACCGCTGAATAAGGTTTAAATTCAGTGACAAAGACCAAAGTTAATGTTTTAAAGGGACACACACAGACTGCCCTTTGTAGCTGTAAAAGGATCCCTGAAACCCTGCAGACCATTCGAGACCACAAGCATGATTTATGGAGCTGGGCTGCTCGTCTCTGAAAAATTAATCGTAGGAAATGCAGGAGAGGCTGGACAGCTTGTCCAAAATACACTTTCAGCCTTCAGCAAAAATCAGTCACAAACCTGGGTGGCCCATCTCTCTTTTCCTCTGGTTTCCCATGTTAATGTCATAATAAGAGAAAGAAATCCCAACCACAAGCTTTAGTTTGGGTTACACAAAAGAAATTGTGATATTGTTCACACAAACCCACCACAAACGTCAAGTCCACCACTGATGGTATTTTCCTCTCTCTTTCGTGTGGTAGCTGAACAAAAAAAAAAACCCAAAACAATATTTTCTTGAGTCAACGTCCCCCCACACACTGGTGAAATATTCATTGACTTTAAATATAAACACAAAAATTACTTTTTTTAACTTCACTTAAATTAGTTCAAGTATATGAGTTTTTCAGACAGAAAAGCCACAGAATGCATTATGGGAAATGGATGTTTAGAATTACTCGAGCAGTTTAATGGCTCCCCTAAGCAATCCCGCAGAAGGCCTTAAAAACAGCGCCTGAATCTCAAACTGAACCCAAAGTACTGCTCCCCACTTTCCGCACTCTTTCATTTTGGGCTAAAATGTTTACATAATGCAACTGCATAACAAAAAAAAAGCTCCACATTTTATTGCATAAATGGAACAGACTCAGCGCTCCAAAGATCATATTTCAATCGTGTGATGTCACTTATGTGAAAGTGCTGTCGTAAATTCAGCGTGGATAATGGACGTCTGTCTGCTTGATCCAAGAATGTATGAATAAAATAAATATGTATAAAATAAACTGACCCGGTAGAAGACGCCTGTCAGAGCAGCACTTTCACAAAGGCATTTAACTACTTGCTAAATATGCTTTCAAATACAAGACAGTCACACATTTGAAAAAAGCATCTTTAGCAAGTATTTCAATGCCTTTGTGAAAACACGACCTTGCATATTGGACATTGCATAAGTGCTCCATATGGATTATTTTGTTATGATTATTTATTAATATCTATGACAGTACAGGCTAATACACTCTGGACTGACGGAGGCATTTTGTGCAGTATATTGTAATCATGCACACAGCAGTGCACAGGTGTGCGGAGATGAGAGGTCCTACACGTGATCACCCCGGGCACAAACCTGGACCCATAGCTATGACACCATATGTTCTATTACATCATTCATCTCTTGAGGGGTGAAAATTGTTTTTGTTTTTTTTTTCCACAAAACACAAAGAGTTCGGTGAGTTGAACAATCACTGAAACCTAACTCTGGCTAAAAAGAAGGTTATAGTTTAAACTTGAAATTGAGACAAAGTTAAGAAATAGGCCAATATGATCATTCTACAGCATTACATTGCATTTCAACATTTAACAAGGTCGATTATCCGGAGCAACATGCAGCTTACATTTTTACAAACAACCAATTAATACAGTGGGATATTTACTGGAAGGATTCAGTTTTAACACTGAGCTCAAACCAGTTCCCAAACCACACAGCATCTCCAAGGCAGAAAACTCCTTCTTCAGCTGGAATACAGCCACCAATCCTCTCAACTCCTTCCACACCCTGCTGTAAGATAGCTGAAGTATTAACTGCTAAAAATATATTTTAAAGAAAAAATCTTTATAATGCGATATATTCAACACTACTGCCAACACTTTCCCCACATGCAGATTTGGGAATAAAACACACTCACAGAGCACAGTGCATGTTCATCCAGAGGAACTTGACTGTAAAAACTAAATTAAATTAAAGAAGAAAATAAATTAAACTAGTTTTACACAACTACTGGACTTTTATTATTTTTTATTTAATAACTTCAGTATTGCTTTTATTTGATCACTATGCCGTGTTTAAAGACCAGTGCTAGATTTACTCTGGACAGCAGTGAGAATGATAGATTTTAATGGCCTGAATGGTCTGTTCTCGTCATTAAACTTTCTTATCTTTAAATTCAGTAACTACTGTAAAATATACTATAAACTTAACCAGCTATAGCCCGTCTACTTAATTATACATCAATTCAAATTTAAACACGTTGAACCAAGTCACAGCACTGCAAAATATCCAACCGAAGCAGCGAGGGCAATAACCATTAATCAGGATGATGAACACGCTGAGCTGGGATATTGTGTTAAGCCCGTTTCTGTTTTGTGAAATAGTCAAAGACCTGTTTGTTCTCTATATTTGGATAATTCTACAGAGGCAGGGAGGACCGAGGGCAACTGGAAACATTTCGTAAATCTTGCGTCGCAGAAAAAAAGGGGAAAAAATCCCACAGCATCACGATAAATGCGTTTTATTTTCTCCCGTCTATCCAACAGGATGTCCAACCGAGCCGCGTGGAGATCCTGGACCTGCTCGTCTGAAGAGGAAAACAGAAACGCGGCTCCGATACTCTCTCAACGGCTCATGACGGCGGTTTTTTCTCTCTTTCTTTTCTGTAAGCGTGCTTTATTTCACATCCATGCAACAGTTCATCTTTCTGAAAGAGCTTTTTCCTCCCCTGGCTGCCCTGTCTCAGCCTCTCCTGCACAGAATAACTCGTGCTGCACTGTATTAAGTGTGTACGAGCCATTAAGCTCAGCTTGCCTGCTCACTAAATCACCGAAGGCACATTCGTCTTTCCCGACAAATCCGTCATTCAAAACGTTTTCCACACCTAATCCTCATTTCAGCCACCCAGATAATTTTTCATTGTTAAATCAACAGTGAAATGTGCTGTCAGTACATTTAACTCTGATAGAACACATTTACTCTGATAAAGTACATTTAACTCTGATAGAACACATTTACTCTGATAGAGCGGATTTAACTCCGATAGAGCACATTTACTCTGATAAATGTAAATTTGTAAGGAAAGTTTTGGACAACGTTGAACCCACACACACACACACACACAAACACACACATGCCCGCACACGTGTGCTCGTGACCAGCGCAATTTGTTCTAACTTGAATTAATATTTTTATGGGCAGACTTGACTTCTGCAAAAACATTAATTCTGAAAGGCCAGACAGAGCCCACTGTAAATTTTAAATTTGTCTCCTTAAATTATGTCCCTCATATTTCAGTGTTTAAGAGGTGGACTGTGCGGTTTCACAGACTGAGTGCTGTTATTCTGAACAGAGGCTGGGGCTCTGACCTTCTTATTCGATTTTAATAATAATAGTAATAATACATTTATTCATAAAGTGCCTTTCAGGGCACTCAAGGTCACTTTACAGGGAAATCTGGATAAGGCACAAAGTACAGAGGAATAAAAACAAAGACATTAAATTATTCAGAGAACCGTTAAGGGAAGAAACAATATAAATGCGTTGTTAAAAAAGGTAATGTATGCATGCCTATGTGTGTGTGTGTGTGTGTGTGTGTGTGTGTGTGTATGTGTGTGTGAGTATGTGCGAGAGTACATGTGTGTGTGTGTGTGTGTGTGTGTGTGTGTGTGTGTGTGTGGTTAAATATCTTGCAGGTACGCTTGTCTAAATAAGTGGGTCTTCAGCTGTTTTCCAAGTCAGATTTTATTCACTTTGTTAGCAGTTTTTAATTCAGAGTCCCTTTCCCCTTTTTTGGTTGTAATTTACTCTGTAAAAGAAAATTAGCTTTTATTTGAAAAGGAAAATTGCAGCGCAGCTGCGTTTATTGGATCATCAATTACCTTTAATGCGAAAGAAGGGGGGGTCATTTGATCACTCTGTAATGTGGTCACAGACGCTGGCAGCATAAACACCATTTTAAAAAATGTTACAAAAACGTTTTTTTTTCTTTTTTCTTTTTGCGGTGGCCCATTACGAACAGTCATAAAGCTCCACTTGAGCAGTGGGAAGTGAGACAGCGTTTCCATTCTGGCAAACGCACACCAAGCGCACGGTTAACCCATCTGCAGCACCGGCGAAAAGAGAAGTGGCTTTCTGTTTAAAATAACACATTATCTGCACAGTGCAGTCAGGCCACCTTCAGATGCTATCTGACCGCCCCTCACTGCAAGCAGCCACATCATGATGATAGCAATAACAGCCAGGCTTCAATGTGAAATATCCAGACATACACACAGGTGAGGTTTACACGCACACACACGGACACGCACACACAGGGACACACACACACATGCACACACATGGACACACACACACACACATGCACACACGACACGCACATACACACATGCTCACACGCACATGCACACACATGCACACACACACGGACACGCACACACATGGACACACACGCACATGCACACACATGGACACACACACACACACATGCACACACGACACGCACATACACACATGCTCACACGCACATGCACACACATGGACACACACACACACACACACACACACACACACACGGGCACACGGGCACACACACACGGGCACACATACACATGCACACACACACATATGCTCAAACACAAACACACACACAGAAACACATATATATGGAGTGGAGTATAACTTCACTGTGCAGTCAGTGAAAAACTAAAAAAATTGATCTCAATAATCCGGCCTTCCCTAGTTTTCCATCAAAGACCAGAGCAGACCAGGTGTGCGGTCTCATCTGCACAGAGACCGCAGGTGGTCTGGAAGAGCGGTTCCCAGTTTGCCGTGCTCCAGGGTCAGGACGCCAGGCCTCACTGGAAGTCCAGCTGCTCATGGCTCCGCCCACAGCACTGTGACTGATGTGCTGTCTGTTGAAATCAGCAGCGGGCCCAAGGTTGGCCCCTGTGGAACAGTATGAGCCACAGGCCTCTCAGTGCACAGTACGGTCTAAAACAAACCGTAGGTCTTCAGTGCAACCCTAATTTGGCACAACTGATTCTACTAATTAGCAGTTAGCTGTTGTTAGGGATGGAGCGAAAAATCTACAGGACGGTAGATCTCGAGGAATAGGGTTGGGCAGGTAGGTAGGTAGCAGAAACGGACATGGCCTGGAGATCAGGCCAAAGAAAGACCTTAACCCCGACCCAAAAACCCAGGAGCCCAGACAGATTAGACCGGACTCTGTCCTCATTTCCCCTTTACCAGGAAAATAACACAACGGTTGCTTTCTGCAGAAGCGCTGCTTTCGCCATTTGAAAAGCTTGCGCACTCACTGAAACGGTTTTCCAGCCTCGCCATTGGCTGATCCTCAGCCAATGGCGTCGCTCCGCAGAGCAGGCATGGTAACCGTAAAGTGTGGAGGGGCTCTGCAGACATTCAGGAGCTGGCCTCTGTTAATCAAATAATTTCAAAACTCTGCGCACCCCAGTAACTAAAGGAAGTGGTTGCAGCCGGTCATTTTCAGAATGCGGAACTAAGGATGTTGTTGTGGTATTCATGCAGTTGCTCGGAGCAAATTTAAGCTGTGAATATCACTGTGGTCAGTCTTTGTCTCGACAAACCTGATCCTTCGAAACTTGTGCTGCCTACTGTTATTCAGCTCCAAACCCTCAGCCACACATTCACACCGCTGTTTAAGGAGAATATAAATCATGCACTACAGCTGTTACCTGATAATTACATGCTGGTACTGAAGACTGCACTTAACCAGGGTGCGTGAAACCTGAGTAAGTAAAGCAGGAATAAAGCGAGCCATACGTTCAGTAGAACAAAGTGTGCCGTCGTCCTGCATAAATAATAAAGAGCGGATCGCCTCTCAGCCAGATCGATAACAGGCTTCATTATGAGTATTTCGAAACTTCATATCATGAATGCCACAGGAGAAATTGAGGAACTCAAAGTTTTTTTTCTTCTTTTTTTCTTTTTCAGTGTTAGCTAGAACACGTCCCTGCTGGTGGTCGGTGACTTTCGGGTTGCACAGAATAAAGAAGTTTGGTTTCCTGAGAGTAAATATACATTTTTAATTATTCGTGTAACCTTTAACAAGCCCTTCCGCACAGGCAGAACGGCCAGCTGAGGACCTCTGGAGAAACAGGCATGTGGAAACGACACAACCTGCGATGGGGAGCCCAGTGACCCCCCAAAACAACCACTTGGACACTCTGCTCTAAAATGGGACACATTTCAGCAAAGGCTCCCTGCCCTGTCCCATAAAAAAAAACTTTAAAATCCCTGAGCGCAAATTTCGCCGTTTTAACTCGACCATCTGCTGTACGGGACAGGAATGCTGTTTACGCGTTTGCTGCACCATGCTGGTTGAGTCAGCTTCAGCAGCAGCAGAAGGAGTATCCTCTGGGCCGGATGGAGACTGCAGGACCCATCTGTGTGGGTGACCAGGCTGTTCACTGGTCCAATGCAGCAGGAATAGACCTCTACTTATTCAACAGGTACCCATAAGTGCTGGGGGATCTTTAAAAACAACTGCGAGACGAGCAATCACCTGTAAGCTGCACCCTGAATGACAGCACCTCCTTCAACACAGCATCCCCATCACCACACTGCAGCCCAGGACTTTAACTGGTTTGGAGGGAAAAGCACCCCCTACTGGTGACTGAAGCATAAAAACCTGAGAACCATACCCTGCATTACAATGTGTAAATAGGTGACAGTGACTGAAGCTGCAGAGGAGCAGTGCTACCACACCTGATGTTCTCAGGTACAGGTGAGTGGGTGAGGCTAAAACAGGTGAGCTTTTCATCAAGGTTAGGGAAGTCTGCAACACATAAAAACTTACTTCAGCCATTGAAAGCAGTGAAATAAACTACACAAATGCATGATATTGTGATTGCACTCATATAGACTCAGTTAGCGCTCTTTAATTTGAGCTCAATAAGCATGTTCTTTATAGTTGTGGGTGCAAGGTCTAACTCCTCAGAGCGAATGCGTGATAGTGGGTGGGCATCCCATTCGGACAGGTACTTGCTATGTTTTTACTTTACTGTAGTATGTATGTGGCCTTCTAGAAAGCCAGCTGGGGGGTGGGAGTGGGGGGGGGGGGCAGAAAGGGGTTGAGTCCACAGGAGCTTGTAGGAGGCCTTCAGGCACATTCATCAAAGTCAGCGAGGCGGGGGCTAATTTGTAGTACAGCTGTTTCCATATATGATGTGTTGAAACACTCAATCAGAAAATGGGTGGGGGGGGCAAAAAAACTGGTGTCCGCAGCCGGAACGTGAAACACATTCGGAGCCGTAATGGAGGGGGGGGGGCGAGGGGGGGGGGTATGTACGCAGCTACCACAGTAACCCGATAAGTGCCTCGCTTAGCAGAGTGCACATTCAACAGCACAATTAAAACAGCCATAGATGTCAGCTGTTCTAATTTGTTAACTGGGGGTTGGGGGTGTATGAGCTGTGAAGCCTTATGGAAGAAGACTGTGTGGGGTAAGGGCCCTGTGTGTGTGTGTGTGTGTGTGTGTGTACACGTGCGTGTGTGAATGCATGTGTGCTGTATGCAGACCCTCAAACTGACAGTCAAACTGCTTTTTACAGACAGTAAAATATCAAAACTGTATTTGCTTATTTTCGTATTTAACAGTCAGTAAAATATTATGAGTGTATTTGTTTATTTTTGCACAGTGTGAAACCATTTGACTTTTCACACCTTTTTTTTCTTTCTTTTTTTAAAAATACTTGCCAAATACCTTCTCAAAAAAACATGGTTTCTAATGCAGGAGTACAAAAAAGCAAAAGAGAAAACCAAAAAGAAGGTAAAAACCTCCCAGAATGCCCGGCTCTGTCTCTTAGCCGGATGCCGGGCGCCTGACACAGACAGCTCAATCCTCTCCCTGAAGCAGAGAGCTGCCAGGCCCAGCTGGCTTTGACATTACGGAGAGCCCCTGACTGACAGAGGCCCTGGCCTTGGGCCGGGCCCCGGGGGGGTCCCGCGAGTACATCGGGCTCCCCTTTTAGGCTGCTGATTTACTGGCCCCGGCGGCCCCCAGCCGCCCCTCCGCCCCGTCTCCCTCTCGGTTTACTCGCGGGGGCGCCCCGAGAACCCTTCTCCGCCGATATATCAGCTTTATGATTTCCTGAGGAGCCCGTAGAGGAGCCCGTAGAGGAGCCCAAGGCCGAGCAGCTGCACCTGTTCCGTTTAACGCACAGCCCGGTGTCCGCTGGGCTCGGGGTGGGGGGTGGGGGGGGGCGAGGGGGGGCCGCAGCGGCACACCCTGCATGTGCGTCGTCCATTTCTCCTCAGGCATAATCACGGCCAGCCGTGGGGCCTTTACAATACACTCAGCATTCTGTATCTATATCGACATGTGTGTGATTTATTTTTATTTTAAACACTTGGGTAAAGTAACCAGAAACCAGCACAGCGGTGACAGCCAGGGACAGAACTGCCTGACACTCCGTCTGTGTGGGGGGGGGGGGGGTTATTTTTTCTGCATATGTGATGTGTGCCTGCTATGTGATCCAACAGCCCTCTGGGGCGGCTCATGACCCAACACCACCCTACCCAGCCCTATCTACCCCCACACCACTCTATCCAACACCACCTTACCCAACCCTCTCTACCCCCACACCACTCTATCCAACACCACCCTACCCAACCCTATCTACCCCCACACCACTCTATCCAACACCACCCTATCCAACCCTCTCTACCCCACACCACTCTATCCAACACCACCCTACCCAACCCTCTCTACCCCACACCACTCTATCCAACACCACCCTACCCAACCCGCTCTACCCCACACCACTCTATCCAACACCACCCTACCCAACCCTCTCTACCCCACACCACTCTATCCAACACCACCCTACCCAACCCTCTCAACCCCCACACCACTCTATCCAACACCACCCTACCCAACCCTCTCTACCCCCACACCACTCTATCCAACACCACCCTACCCAACCCTCTCTACCCCACACCACTCTATCCAACACCACCCTACCCAACCCTCTCTACCCCACACCACTCTATCCAACACCACCCTACCCAACCCTCTCTATCCTACACCACTCTACCCAGCAGCACTCTGTCCAACACCATCATACTCAACACTACTTTACCCAACACCATAGTTCCGTAATTTCCTTTGCTGCAAACCTTGGTCTTTAGCTCAGAAGATTAGCTTTGTCTCCTTCCTGTTCCATGAGCGCACTGATTTATAATTTGCACCAGACCTACATCTGTATCCTAGTCTAAACTAAGGTTTGGCACCTGTCAATCACCTGAGGCTGCAGCAGAAAGGCAAAGTGAGCACATCAGTGTCTGTCACTCAAAGCCACTTACAAAAAATAAAACATTCAGATACAGAAGCTTTCGAACAAAGATATTGAATTCTGAATTCTTACTTTAAACTTCCTGGGTGGGTGTTCAGGAAAAAGCGAAAAAGACATCAAATCTGAACACACCTTAAATCAAGCGGTCACAGGAGGTACAGCTGTGTCAGAGGGAAGCAGAGGCTTCTGGGAGATCTCTTTTGTACTTCCTGGATGACAAATGCGATTTTTTACTCAGATTTATTCTTTTTTTTACATTTTTACTGGTCTTTCTACATTCTGAAGGACACATAAACTACGCTGACTGCAGCATATTTATTGGCTCGATGTGGCCATGTGATCGGGGTCAGATGAAAAGCACATGTGGATGTAAGACCCTGGCGATGAAGACCCTGGGTCGGCAGAGGAGATTGGAGGAGACATTATCGACATCTGAGCCCTCCTGAGACTCGGCAGGGAAAAACGGCTACGTCTTTTTCATTCTTTCTGACATAAATACAAGTGTCTTGGATGACAAAAACATGTTTGCAGTGAAAATGTTCTCAATATTTTAACCGATATTTTATTTTTATGGCATGTCACTTAGCAGTGCAGGTTTCTGCGCAGTGGAATATCTGGTTCTCCAGATTAAGGGCAGGGACTCGTTTCCCCTACAGAGGACAAAAATTAATTTCTGGGTTTTGGGAGGTTATAGAACCTCAGGGCTCTTCATGCAAAAAACACAGGAAATGGTACAGAGGTGGTTAATTTGCGGTTTTCCCTCAGACTGTAACGCTTTACGGCAGAGTCATCCGCTGTCTGTCCATCCCTCCGTTCTGGGGGGTCTCCATTCTGGGGGGGGGTCAGGACCCCCTTTTCTCGACCCCGTGGAGGAGAGCACCCCGGATTTCCCACGTGCTGTCAGGCTACGAGCTCCCGACCAGCTCAGCTCCCTCCAAATCCATCATTTATACGCAAAAGGGCCTCTCCTTCAACACGCCAATATTGTCTTTCACCGTTTGCTTTTCCAGATGTGTTTATGAGCTCCTGACAGTGTCAGCTCTCCTCTCCTCTCCTCTCCCCTCCCCTCCCCTCCCCTCCCCTCCCCTCCTCTCCTCTCCTCTACCCTCCCCTCCCCTAGTCTCCTCTCCCCTCCCCTCCCCTCCCCTCCCCTCCTCTCCTCTCCTCTCCTCTCCCCTCCCCTAGTCTCCTCTCCCCTCCCCTCCCCTCCCCTCCTCTCCTCTCCTCTCCTCTCCTCTCCTCTCCTCTCCTCTCCCCTCCTCTCCTCTCCTCTCCTCTACCCTCCCCTCCCCTAGTCTCCTCTCCCCTCCCCTCCCCTCCCCTCCTCTCCTCTCCTCTCTTCTCCTCTCCTCTCTTCTCCTCTCCCCTCCCCTAGTCTCCTCTCTCCTCTCCTCCCCTCCCCTCCCCTCCTCTCCTCTCCTCTCCTCTCCTCTCCTCTCTTCTCCTCTCCCCTCCCCTAGTCTCCTCTCCCCTCCCCTCCCCTCCCCTCCTCTCCTCTCCTCTCCTCTCCTCTACCCTCCCCTCCCCTCCCCTCCTCTCCCCTCCTCTCCTTCAGTGCAGCAGGTAAAAGCATAAAGGTAAACTGACAGGCACACACAGTAAGGGAAGAGCTGCCTTTTTATTTCTGACCTGTCTCTCTGATTTATATTACCTGGTATTAAGTGAGCAAGCGAAAGACCGGACAGATATTTACGGAATGAGGAGGTTTTTCACCTCAGGAATTTAACCGTTTTATTTTTTATGAAGCATGCATACATGCACGCACACACACACAGACGTACGCACAGGAAAAAACACACACATGCGCGCGCGCACACACACACACACACACACAGTTCTTTCAAGCAATTGCCTGATTTTTGGGATCTTCACTTCTGAAAAGTGTGAACATAGCCAAAATAAATAAATAATTTCAGAAAATTCTGAAATTCTCCTCACTGTTCTGACAGTAACGCCTGCGGTACAGTGAACACTTGACTATAATCCAAGGAAAGTAAAAGGTGTGAATAACTATGTGAACCAAGCCTGTAATTGACCGTCAAACCTTTTACAAATGCGAAAAACAGGAGCCAGATTTCCCTGGCGACGGGGGTGGAGCGAGCCAGCCGGAATGAGCGGGCTCACCACTGGCAGTGCCCGTCATGGAGCCCGGCCCCAGCCCGTCCCCAGCCCGGCCCCAGCCCGGCCCCAGCCCGGCCCCAGCCCGGCCCCAGCCCGGCCCCAGCCCGGCCCCAGCCCGGCCCGGGCCGGTGCTGTCCTGTGCTGCGCTGTTTCTGGGAAGGGGCCCGGCGGTTAATGGAACCTTTCAGGTCAGGAAGAGAGGTGAACTTACAGAATTATGAGAGGAAGTGTGCACGCGGACGCGTCTGTTTTTGCCGTCATGTGCGTTGAAGTAGCAACCTGACAGAGTGAATGTATTCTAAGATTACTTTTCCTTCGGCTTAACCCTGGCTCCCTTCCTGAAACCAGATAAATATGGGGACCTTGATATGCTTGACAGTGTGTGTGTGTGCGTGAATGTGTGTGTGCGTGTGTGTGTTTTCTTTTTACTTCTCTGTATTATTATTTAAACATGTACAAATCACCACCTGATTCCCAATTCAACAAGTCTTCAATATTAAAAAATCCCTTTTCCTGCCTGCATTAATTTACAAAGCTACCAAAAAAAAACAATTCTTTTTATTTTTTAAACAGCTAAAAACAGATCCCAAGCCCATTAACAAAATGGGCGTCTTTGAAAAAGAAAAAGGAAAAAAAAGACACAGAGGCACAGTGATTGCTGCTTCCTCTGCGTTTCCACTTCATTGATGCTTATGCGAGTTAAAACAACGCGCTTAATGGAGAGGCTCGCGGGCTCCGGGGAGCAATTAGGGGCACGTGACTTCCTCCTGGGCTTTCATGAAAATAACTGCGTCACAATGGCCTGTGATATTAATATCGGCTTTGGGAAAGTCGGCCCGCGGCTCCGCGGGGAGCGCTCAGCGTGAGCGAACGCGCAGGAATGCCCGGCATCTGCGCGAGGAACAGGCGGGGCGGTCCTCCCGTAACCGACACAAGCTTTTTCACTGCATGGTCCGCGCGACACGCATCGCTGCACGGCGGCTCGCGCTCCAAAGCGAACACCGGTTAAACTGCTGGAGCGTAACTTTAAAACAACGGCGCTCGGAGTATTTACAGGACAGTTTATCTAAAAGGAGGCTTTAAATAGTGCAGGTGACAATTTTTTTTAAAATTCTGCCATCACCCCATTTGCTTCACTGGCCATATTAACTCCAGTTGTGACGTGTTTCTGCGCCCAGTTTGAATAGAATAAGAAAATAATTGAAACTAAATATAAAGGGGTTTTAAATTATCACCCACACTATCACCCTCCTAATGGATTTTCTCACCTTATCCAGATGTGGAGGGGGAAGCGGGTTAGAGACAGTGCAGGGATCAGAGTCCAGGAAGCACCGTAGCAGAGAATCGGGCCCTGGGGCGGGGGGGGGGGGGGGGGGGGGTCGTAAATACGGGCTGAGAGAGCGGGCCACCCGACGGGCAGTGCCACGCAGGCTCACCTCCACGCCACACGCACATTCGGCTGAAGTTCACTGGAGGGCAGCACATTCATCCAGGATATTAACTCCTAACTGTCCTTCAGCTGGGGGAAGAGGGCAGTGAGAGACACAGGAGGTGCTGCAGAAAGTGAGTGGAGTGAGAGCAGAGACCACGGGCTGAAACCAAAGCTAAATTGCGTCCAGATTGAGGAGGGGGGGGGGGGGGGGCGTGTGGTGCGGTCCGTAGAGCAGCTGCCTCTCACCACCCCATATGCTGTTTATCCCCCGGTGGCTGGGGGCTCGATTCCACACCGATTCCACACCAACGCCCCCCCCCCCCCCCCAGCAGGCACTGCAGCTGCCCTCCAGGACTAGAGTTAAACCTGCAGGCACTGAGGCCCTCCATGCTCTGAGACCCCTCCTCTAGAGACTGCAGGTTGTAGGATGAGCCCAGCATGGGCTGGGGCGGCCTGTTGTTCTCATCAGGCTTTCCGATGCCTGCATAATATTTCAGAGCTTTGAATGGGGTCAGACAGTGGTCATCCTGAAAAAGGTTCTACACTGACATCCTGAAAAAGGTCCTACACTGATATCCTGAAAAAGGTTCTACACTGACATCCTGAAAAAGGTTCTACACTGATATCCTGAAAAAGGTTCTACACTGATATCCTGAAAAAGGTTCTACACTGACATCCTGAAAAAGGTCCTACACTGATATCCTGAAAAAGGTTCTACACTGACATCCTTATAAAGGTTCTACGCTGACATCCTGTTTGAGATTTTACTTTTCACAATGACGACACAGATGACAACCTGAACCCAAATCTCTGTTAATCACAGTTTATGAGAGGTTCTGTTCAAGACCATAACTGCTGAAAGGATTCCAGTGCCCAGTCCTGTTTCAACAAACCTGTCACATAAGCTCTATTTCTGAAATATATTAGCGTAAATGATCTTAAATTTTTAGAAAAATTATTTTTTTTGAAAATTCATAATATTTTCCAAGCAATAAAACTGTCTTTTCTGTCATTCCGTGTTCTGGTCATAAAGGTCATAATTCAGAAGCTCTATGCGCACAGTGTGAAATCTGAATGAATTCAGAAGCACACAGCCCCATTTCCGTCTTTACTGCCCGTGAGTGTGTCTGCAGCCTGGACTGCTCTGGGGAGGCGGATGGGAGCTGCAGTTTCCGTGTGGGGAAGACGTGCCAAAGCTCCGGTCCCGTGGATGGAGCACCACGTAAAAAACACTTCAGTCCCCCGCCTTCTGCAGTAAGCCCAGCAAAATCCGTCTTCTCCCCTCCTAACTCCAGATAGGATTTATTAGACCAAAACTAGATCTTTTACGCTTTAACTTTTCTCAAATATTCTTAACGGCACCATAAAATCCATCTTACATTCCCTTTCAAGGTCATGACCACGAAACTTCTGAGGTTTCTCTATAACAACATTATAATATTTTAAATCTTATAATACTCTATTCTCCCAGGGCAGGACCTGGTGTGTGGAGTTCCTGTGGGGCCCCTTCTCAACACTGAGCCCTCTGTGTTCTTTTGGCTTCAGCTCTTTGCTCCTAACATTTTTATTTGTTGAAATAAAAAAGAAAGTCGCAGTTATTGCTGGTTATCTAACGACTGGATTACATGCCGTACAATTTGTTACGTACACACGTGTGATGTTTGGCTCTCGTATTTGTGTCCTGGCGCTCGGAGGCTTTAAACGGAACCACCGGCCGGGCTTCTGCTCGGCAGAGCTGGAACTGTCAACAATTCATAACCGGCCGTGAAATCTCTCTTTTTAAAACATACAATTCAGCGCTGTTTCCTGGCCGGAGGCCTGGGATACGCCTTTCACACCGCTACTCTTTTTCTCATTCTTTCCAGCCATGCGATGGAATATCCCCGTTTTGATCGAGCTGGACTATCCCCGTCGCCCCAGGGTCCCCCACGGGACAGGAACTCCTCCGCTGCTGCCCTTTTAAATCTGAAACGTTAGAAGGTGTGTGAATGGAATAACCGCCACCTAGCGGCCCCCAGGGGTCCCCGGGGTCCCAACACTTCAACCTACTGCCAAACTGGATCCCACCAGCACCTACCCAAACCCCACCAGCACCTACCCAAACCCCACCAGCACCTACCCAGAACCCCACCCACACTTACCCAAACCCCTCCAGCACCTACCCAGAACCCCACCCACACTTACCCAAACCCCTCCAGCACCTACCCAGAACCCCACCCACACTTACCCAGAACCCCACCAGCACCTACCCAGAACCCCACCAGCACCTACCCAGAACCCCACCAGCACCTACCCAAACCCCTCCAGCACCTACCCAGAACCCCACCCACAATTACCCAGAACCCCACCAGCACCTACCGAGAACCCCACCCACACTTACCCAAACCCCACCAGCACTTACCCAGAACCCCACCCACACTTACCCAGAACCCCACCTTACCCAGATGACCAATTAAAGGATGGCCCAGTCAAACTGTCCTCTGTAAGCGAGCTCAGGTCTCTGTGCTACAGCGAAGCTCTGAACAGAAGCCCAGCACCACTTTCCACGCTCGTTTCAAACAGTAACTGAATCCGACCCTGGAAGTTTGAACCCGGTGCCAGCCACCCGCCTGTCCTATATCAAATTATCGTCTGGTGTGCGTACTGCTGAAGTCATGTGAATCTGGGCCCGTCCAGCCCCCATCCCCTCTGTCAGTGGACACGGGATCCTCTCATGAGGACCGTAAAAATAACTCTCTAATCTAATGTCAGCTGGGCGGAGCCTATGATCACTGGGCGGACCCTATGTCCGGTGGGTGGAGTCAAGCTAGCCCAGCTAGACCAAGCAGTCCGAGTCATCGCAGCCATCCAATCACATCAACCCAAGTGTTGAGGCATTCCACCAGGCCCACATGGCAGTCTCTCTAGGTTTACAGAGCTGGAAGTGAAATGTGTTATGAACACCTGTACCACCAGCTCTTTCTCTCACACACAGCCCCATTACCTGCTTGAGTTTTGGACTTCACCTGACAGATGAGTGGCAGCTACGCAATGTGCACTATGGTACTATAGTCCCAACATCCCACCACCATAAGACTCAGTGTGCACTATGGTACTATAGTCCCAGCCCACAGCTGCTTCCAGAATTCAGGCAAATGGAATATTAGTGGTCTGAAAATTCAAAAAAATAAAAAGAGTGTTATATTAGTTTTTTTTTAATGCAAACCTGGAAAATGTAGAACGGAGCCGATCCTTATCGCTGTTATTACTGCCACACCCATTACCGTAGTGACTGCTGCAAACAATGAGCATCAGCAGTGATTGGCCATAACTATGACCGAGCGACCTGTACCCAGAGAGACAGTCAGTACCTGTGATGCGGGAATACTGGGCCTGGTCTCTGGAGCTGCTGGGTCAACATCCGCAGGACTTCCTGTTGGTGACCAACCCATTCTCTCGATAAGAACGAGACAATATGATAAAATATACTGCTCATATTCCTCTAGATTGAGTGTAATTCTCTCTAATTTACTGTTACCCAATATAGTACACTATTTCATATACTACACTGAATGTAATATACCGCTCTGAAGATTCTAGAACTTAATTTTTTGTCAGGTGAGATGGGGAGGTCAGAAAACCAGAATCCAGAACAACTGAAGTGCGTCCTGAAAGAGGTGCATTGTGGGAAACAGGCCCTTCCTGCTTCTAATGGGAACCGCCAGAGCGGACTGTGTCCCTGGCGTTGAGCTGTGTGAGAGGAACCGCTGAGTTTACGAGCGGCCCTGGCTCTGGCGGCTAGCTCAGCGCTAGCAAACCCGGCGCTGCGTGAGCTTCTCGCTCCACTAACTCACCACGGCAACGCTACAGCTCCAACTGCCAGTGCTGGGGCTTTTCAGACTGAGTCATTCACTTAGTCCGAAACTTATTCAGCTTACATGGAAAATTGAGTATTATCATTTCAATGGGATCGGGTCAGGGAGATGGCTAACAACCTGCCAATGAATTAGTGAGTCATTTCATCCCCACCGAAGAGGGAAAGAGCGAGCAGACGGGTAAAACCCAGGGAAATCTCCGCGTAATTTACGGCCTTCCTCCGGTAATTATGGCGGGAAAAAGACCCTGAGAAAAGACTGATGCGCCTAGAGGAGGCTGATTATTGGAAGCCGCCAAGTTTTTCTGAAAATTGGTTTTCCTCTTGGACCCGACCAAGAGTCTCCGTTAGGATATCGCAGGAAAAGTTCCTATGGGGAACCATAACAACCACTCAAGGACTCTAAATTTCGGACTTGACGGCTTGAGGGTTTAGCGGGAGGATATGAAATGGATGAAGAGAAGAAAACTGCACATCCTAAAGAAAACAGCGAGCATTTCCTTCCATGTGCGAGAGGGGAAAGAAAACATAAAAATACAAACTAATTCATCGCTGTGTTTTTTACGGCTCCTCACAGGCCAGTATATCACCGCTATGCCCCCCCCCACCCCCCTCAGCCCACCCCCCCTCGGCCCCTGCACCTGGCCCCGCCCCCCTCGGCCCCTCCGCCTGGCCCCGCCCCCCTCGGCCCCGCCCTCCTCAGCGCTCATTCCCGTGGATCTGCAGCGCTGGAGTTTCTCTAACTTTATTGCGCGTGATCCTACGCCCGCCAATAACACCGTTACCACGGGAACGCCGGCCGCGCAGGCTCAGCGACACCCAGGAACGGAACGAGAGCCGGCCAAGATCCATCTACCATTAGAGAGGTCTGGAGGTGAAATACATTAAATATTCAAATCAATATACGCGTCAAAAAAGACAACAATCACTCATTTTGGAGACCTGCACATTTTCTGCTAGTAATGATTGTCACAAATACAGAATAAACAAAAAATAAATAAAAAGCAAAGCTTGATCTTATCACTGTGTGTCTGACACATTACCTTATCTAGGGCGGATTATAAAATATCAATTTCATCCATCTAGTGTCCATTTACTGTGTGCAGCTGCATGCTGTGCTTTTGAGATTTTGGCTCAACAGAGCAACCCTAACCCACACCTGGGTTTCAAACTAGCAACCCCCCACCCCTCCCCCCCAGCAGCTACGCAGCTACGCTAACCCCTGTACTTAACATTGTCATGCTAAGTTTAAAAATAGTCACATCAATTTTCAAGCACTATTGTTTCAAAATGTTTCAATTTCCCAAACAAGAGGAACAAGAAAGAGAAAAAAAAAGAAAGGAGCAACAGCAGGAAGTGTTTGGACATCCGGACATTAACCTGTCTCTGGACATTCATTACAGGGACCGCAACATATGGGAACCCAATACTGGAACTGCTGCTTCAGTGAATTCCTGAAAAAACAGGTCTGGCACTATCATTGGGACGTCCTGGAGAAAAGGGGGGGAGGGGGGGGAGAGTAGATTTAGCATTCAGCTGAGCCTAATCTCCCTGTTCCTTTTGGGGGAAATATTTATTGTGTAATTGGTTTGAGGGATTTCAGGTGGGGAATCACTTCACACACACACTTCTGAGACCTTATTCACAGCCTCCCCCCCCCCACTCCCCCCCCAGCTCTCAGGTATCAGCCTTTACAAATAGCAGCTCCGTATTAAAATCAGTACTTAAACACACACTCTCTCTCACACACACACTCGCTCACACACACTCTCTCTCTCTCACACACACACTCGCTCACACACACTCTCTCTCTCACACACACACACTCGCTCACACATACACATTCACACATACATACACATACTCACACACATACACACTCACACACACAACCTTACACGCACACACAATCGCGCAAACACACAAATAATCACGGTGATTCATAGCAGGGAAACAATGAAGGCATTTCAGACTACAGACCTATGCTGATAAACACATACTTCGCTGGCAGTATCCTTTGGAAACTGAATCCATAAATTTTATAACTATGAAATGTTTCTAATGGGAGTTGACGAATAGCTGAATGGACTTGCTTCTCTGTCAGTTTGGCAGAGGCTGACCGGAGGGGGGTGGGGGGGGAGGAATTCCCAGCTCCGGAGCATGAGAAACACATTAATAGCACAAGCCATTAATCTCCATTCAGTTTGAGTGCAATTTAAGACTCATTAAAACGCCCGGTGCAAAATACAATGTGCCGGAGGGCGGCAACAAATACTTTATGAGCGCAATAAAATTGTCGCTGCGCATACGTTAGGCATGGAGGATGTAAGGCGCTACATTCTGTGAAATTTGCACACAAAGTTCCAGCTCCATGGCCCAGGGTGCATCAGCAGTGCAAGTGATTGTGTGGAGGGGGGGGGGGGGCGGGGGGGGCGTTTAATAACTTTGCAAACTTTCCAACACCAAAAATATGTTCTGACAACTAATAAACACACATTAGCTTGAGTGTGTGATTTGAGCGGGGCTAAGAGGTCGCGGAGGAGGAGGAGGAGGAAGCATTCTGCAGTTTGTGGATTTTTGTTTTTCCATGTCTGTCCAGTTTTATGAGGTTTGTGACGTAGTGCGTGCCTTATTACACAGGCACTTCAAATAAAGACAACCTTGCGAAAAATATATAATAATAATATGACCAAATATTATTCCCAAAATCTAAAAAAATTAATCTTACACAACGCCCCTTTAATTACAAAACATATTAAAAATGTGCCCCATTTATAACATATTTTATTAAAGCTTTAATGATTAAATCAAAAACACATTTTTACTGAAAATAACTTTAAGAGGGATTTGTTTTACATATGATGTAAACTTCATTTTATATTATTTTAAATTATTTTCAGTGACTATTTCACACCCTACAGGCCACAAAGTACTAAAGGAGAGCCAGAGACTATTTTACACCCTACAGGCCACACACAGTACTACAGGAGAGCCAGAGACTATTTCACACCCTACAGGCCACACACAGTACTACAGGAGAGCCAGAGACTATTTCACACCCTACAGGCCACACACAGTACTACAGGTGAGCCAGAGACTATTTCACACCCTACAGGCCACACACAGTACTACAGGAGAGCCAGAGACTATTTCACACCCTACAGGCCACACAGTACTACAGGAGAGCCAGAGACTATTTTACACCCTACAGGCCACACACAGTACTACAGGACAGCCAGAGACTATTTTACACCCTACAAGCCACACACAGTACTACAGGAGAGCCAAAGACTATTTTACACCCTACAGGCCACACACAGTACTACAGGAGAGCCTGGGACTATTTTACATCCTACAGGCCACACACAGTACTACAGGAGAGCCAGAGACTATTTTACACCCTACAGGCCACACAGTACACAATCAGACACCGACATGCCAGTACACACCCAAGCACCAATCAGACACTGGCATGCCAGTACACACCCAAGCACTAATCAGACACCGGCATGTCGGAACGCACCCAATCAGACAGTGGGGATGCCAGTGCTTTTGCCAATGGGCATTACATCAGTCTACTTGCGGCAGGACTGTTCACCACCTACCCTGCCCTCTCTTAACAGCTGATGCCCATTTAAGCTGCCTGGCCTTGGCCGGCCACTAGAGGGCCGATTCGCAGGAAGGCCGACACGCCGACCACTGTGCCGATAGTGGGCCGCTGCTGGGCCGACGGTGGGCTTCCGCATGCTGGCCAGCTGGGCAGGGCGCTGGGGGAAGTCAAGATCAGGCCACCGTTACTCCACAGCTCAATTTCAGCGCAGAACCCCAGGGGGAGGAGGGCGGGGGGGGTGGGGGGGGGGCGGGTAATTTATGATAGATTTCACTGATGCCTTTCAGATGTTGGTTCTGACCGGTCATTGTCTTCCTCTATTAGTTCCCCACTGAATCACGTAAGGACAGATAAGTTGTGGTCCGGCGAGACTGTGGACGTTTTATTGGGGTTATACATCACGGCAGACCGCACTGCTGGTTGCGGACTTGTTGCCGGGGGAAACAGATGGTTTGCAGTCATGCTCAGAAGCGACTCTCTCTCCGCGCCGCTCGACCCGTTCCTGCTACGCCTCCGGCGCCGTCTCCAGGCTTCGCCGCTGCTCGCTGCCTATCGCACCGGCGGCCCGTCCCGAAGAAGGAGAGGAGAAACCCGAAAAGGAAGAACGCAGAACCAACAAGAGAACAGAGTGGAGGAGCTGACAGACATGTCTTTCTGTGGTACGAGAGACTCTCAGCGTCTGCAGAGGACCAGGGGGTCCTCAGCCTAACTGCAGTGAAAACCTGGACCATCCCAGCAGATCACTGACCACTTTGACCATGTGACCCATCCGCACACTGGGACAGAGCCTTAGCCCTATGAGCCACCCAGCACCCCAGTACTGTTTATTCTGTAATTCTTCAGAAGCTGAGGCCCATCATGGCTGTTTTTACACATCGCTCTCTGCTGAAGCGGCTAGCGGCTGGTAGCACTCCCGCATGTTTATTTCAACAGAGCTCAAAGCTAATGAAGCGAGCTGATTAAAGGAGATGCCACTCGGGTTCCACCACACGAGCAGGCAAGCGAGCAGGCCAGGGCTGGGGGGAGATGATTAGCATTAATTTAGAAATAATGAGCTTCCAGATTAAAAGCCCATTGCAAAGGTAACAATGAAACTATTCCATTTATGCAGACATAAAATTCCTGCAGCAAGTAAATTGTGCTATCTGTGCTTGTGTGTGTGCGTGTGCGTGCTTGCGTCTGTGTGCGTCTGTGTATGAAAATATGTTAAAAAATGACACACAATCATACTTGAATGGCAAACAAAAAGCTCAGTTTCAGATCTGGAAAACATCTGGAAAGCTCCAGGAACCACACGAGGTCCGGTCAGCGCGACCGTGTGCGTCCGCATGTTGACTTTACCCCCCCACCCCCCGGGCCCCCCCGGGCCCCCCCCCCCCAGTAAAGCAGGGCGAAGCTAACAGAGGCCAGCACAGCTCAGGTCACTATGCAGAGGAGAGAAATCCTCCTCAGCCGTCCTCCTATGCGCTTCCAACAAATACCATGCCACAGGCACCCTAATGTACCCCAAAATACTGCACCCCCCAAATACTCTACCCCTCAAATACTGCACCCCCCAAATACTGTACCCTTCAAATACTGCATCCCCCAAATACTCTACCCCTCAAATACTGCACCCCCCAAATACTGTACCCCTCAAATACTGCACCCCCCAAATACTGTACCCCTCAAATACTGTACCCTTCAAATACTGCACCCCCCAAATACTCTACCCCTCAAATACTGCACCCCCCAAATACTGTACCCCTCAAATACTGCACCCCCCAAATACTGTACCCCTCAAATACTGTACCCCTCAAATACCACACCCCTCAAATACTGCACCCCTCAAATACCGCACCCCTCAAGTACTGTACCCCTAAAATACTGTACCCACCAAATACCACACCCCCCAAATACTGCCCCCCGAAAATACCGTACCCCCAAATACTGCACCCCTCAAATACTGCACCCCACAAATATTGTACCCCTCAAATACTGCACCCCCCAAATATTGTACCCCTCAAATACTGCACCCCCGAAATACCGCACCCCCGAAATGCTACTCTCCTCAGATGCAATAATCTATAATTTACAAACATACTTACTGACACCTTAAAATGTGCTTTTAAATAAAAGCAGATATTCAGTTCAGTCCCACTGTAGCTCATACGTTTGTTTTCTTTCCTTTACACCACACTGCACCTCTTCAACCCTGAATATAAACTCAAAGTGTGCTTGACTACACACACAACAGATCGGAAGCCATCCCTCTGCATGGGGGGGGTCGCGGGGGGGGGGGGGGGGGGGTAGCCGGGTGTATTTCTTTGAGTTCTTCACCTGCCTGCAGATTTGTTTTCCTTCTAAAGTGGAGCTGTAGGGATTTACTCCACTGCTTCCTCTCTCGCCCCTGGGGGGGGGGGGAGGGGGCTCGGCATTAAACCGCAGGGAGGGGTCAGGCCTGTGGGCCACTGAAATAAAGTCATGTCAAAGCCATTCCGCACTTCCTGGAGACCTCCCCCCTCACCCCTTCTCCTCACCCCCCCCCCCCCCTCCCACCTTGAACATTACAAGCTGCTCACTTTATATGAATGGGCCACAAACAGACCTTTTACCCATTCTGATGTGTCTGAATCTGCAGGTACATCCTGTGTTCCACCAGGAACAGGTTTAGTTTCAATCTACTGCCTCCCCAAAGAGTCGCCCTCTTCCTATTTCAAGTGGAAATTGTATAACATCCCCCCCCCCTTTAAGCCCCCCCAGGAGTGCACTGCCTTTGCCTATAACAGCTTCAAAAGTAGGGGTCAGTCTTTTACTGCACAGATGGGCATTTCCATGTTTCAGAGCTGGCTGGCAAATCACTTCTGGGCGGGGGGGGGGGGGGGTCTTTGAGGGGGGGCAGCAGGGTGTTCTGTTGGCTGCTCATGTGACACATGGACAGTCTAAACTTTTTATCTGTTCACTCTGTTTTTAATTTGTTTAGGTGTAGGTTTATGAACCAGCAGTTGATACCGTATGCCTGTACTGTACTGATGACTATACCTCATACTGTTAGTATGACTCTTAGTGTATCATCCGTGTTGACAATAACTGACTCACAGGGGATGCTTTTTCAACTGTTTATTTTTTCATCTGCCATTACCAGAAAAGGAAGCAACGCCTACATGCACCACGGAAGAAAATAAATAAATAAAAACTGATTATTTCCCACAAATTTAAGCACAAAGATTTTATCAGTCACAAAGAGTCATGAGTTCTAGTTTCAGCACACACTGTAGTTTCAGCACACGCTGAAGGTGCAAAATTCACACACACACACCACCTCTGCACTTGCATCCCTTCTTTTCAACAGACTCTCACACGTGCTTCTGTGACACTGGTGCATGCTGGGATACCCTCAGTCTCAGGACGGGGGCCCAGAGAGCCTGGAGTTTGCTCTGTGCAGTAATGAGGCGGGGGGTGAGGGGCGGGGGGGCGCGGACCTCCGTCCCTGAAGGACAGAACTGCCGCGTGACGAATGGGGCTGGAGCGTAATTAACATAGCAGCATAACGAGGCGGCGTGCTGAGTAATTGGGCTCTCCTCTGTGCCCCGGCGATCCCCCCGCCCCCCCCGACCCCGCCCCGCCCCGCCCTGCACGGCGCAGGTGATTCTGAAACCCGACCCGGCCCAGCTGGCCCCTGACTCCTCCTTTCTCTGGCTGACCTCTCCGCCCGCCAGCAGCACACCGGGTGGGGGGGGGGGGGGGGGGAAGCTCCGGAAATCGGCTCCATGCAGCCCCCAGCGCCGGACCGAACCAAACCGGCGGGAATCGCAGCTGACCTCACTGAACCACCCAGCTGCAGCAGGTATCTCTCCCTCTCTATCACCCTCCCTCTCTCCCTCTCTCCGAGTGTCGCCCGCTGCCCGCTATACATCTCCCGGCTCTCTCCGTCTCTCCCACTCCCTCTCCCTCTCCCTCTCCCTCTCCCCCTCCCCCTCTCCCTCTCCCTCTCTCTCCCTCTCTCTCTCTTTCTCTCTCTCTGTCCCTCTCTCTCCCTCTCTCTCCCTCTCTCTCTATGTCCCTCTCTCCCGCTCTCTCTCTCTCCCCCTCTCCCTCTCTCTCTCTCTCTCTCTCTCACTCTCTCTCCCTCTCTCTCTCTGTCCCTCTCTCCCTCCCTCTCTCTCTCTCCCTCTCTCACTCAGCACTTAATTGATCAATCAGAGCAGATGTTTCCTCACCCAGGGACCCCGGCAGCCATTTTATGGGAAAACAGAAACCAGCAGCGGACCCCTGAGCCTCTCCAGGAACCACCGCTGCTCTGAACACCGCTGCGCTGAACACCACTGCTCTGAACGCCGCTGCTCTGAACGCTCTGAACACCGCTGCTCTGAACACCGCTTCTCTGAACACCGCTGCTCTGAACACAGCTGCTCTGAACGCCGCTGCTCTGAACGCTCTGAACACCGCTGCTCTGAACACCGCTGCTCTGAACGCCGCTGCTCTGAACGCCGCTGCTCTGAACGCTCTGAACACCGCTGCTCTGAACGCTCTGAACACCGCTTCTCTGAACACCGCTGCTCTGAACACCACTGCGCTGAACACCTCTGCTCTGAACGCCGCTGCTCTGAACACCGCTGCTCTGAACGCCGCTGCGCTGAACACGGAGGGGGGCGGGGGGGACGGGGGGCTGGGGGGACAGGGGGGGCGGGGGGGCAGGTTTGGGGGCGCGGGACGTGAGGAACCGCGCTGAGAAGGTGTAATGCGGCCTCTCCTCCCTGCGCTCTGATTCTGTGTGTCAGACCCGGCTCAGATACCGCCCTTGATCTGGGGGGGGGGGGGGGGCGTCAGGATTGTGTTTCCCAGGGCACCCCCCCCCCACCCCCCAGCCCCCAGCCCTCACCACCTTGGAGCACTTTGGGATCTTTTTCCCCCCAACATCCTAATTAAGACCCCTGATCTGAGTCCCGGGGGGGGGGGGGGCCCTTAAGCAACACCATCCGGCAGGTGTGGGAGGGGCCACAGGGCCTTCCTCTGGGAAAAAGGGTTAAGTGCCCCCCCCCCCCCCCCAAGCAGAGTTACAAAACAAATACACAGGTGTCTTTATTACAACATGTCCTAATAAAATATAATTTACATACAGAGCCCAATTTAACCCAGTTTACTACAGAACCCTGTTCACTACAGAACCCAGCTCTCGGGGGGAACCACGTTCCTCTGCCAGGATGCCTGGAACCCTAAAAGCAGTGGCCCTTGTGTGCACACAGCTGTAAATCTCTCCCTCATCTCAGATCTTATTCATCTTTCTCTGGCACCTCCTCAGACTCCATCCATCCTCCCTTTACAAGCAAAATTATCTCCTAATTGTCTGAAACCAGAAACTATATATACACCCAGGCAACGGACCGCAAGAGAAATGTGGGAAAAGTCACTTTTTTTTCCTCTGCCATAAATGTTGCTATTTATGTTCCATGTCAAACTATTCTCGCTCTCTCTCTCTTGCTGTGTGTGTGTGTGTGTGTGTGTGTGTGTGTGTGTCTGCGCACATGTGAATGAGAGAGAGAATCAGAGTGTGTGGTGTGTGTGTGTGTGTGTGTGTGTGTCTGTGCACATGTGAATGAGAGAGAGAAAGGGTGTGTGTGTGTGTGTGTGTGTGTGCGTGTGTGTGCGTGGTGTGTAACTTTACCTTCAAAGTAATTATTGAGACATTTTAATGAGGCACATGAATGAAACAAAAAGTCCTTATTTCCAAGTCCCCCCCCCTTACAGCAGGGTAGAGTAGGGTGGAGTTAGGGTGGGGTGGGGTGCAGCTATAATTTGGGATGAGCACATGAGTTTGTGATGTCCCAGTAAAACAGTGACTGACCCCTCCCTCATGTGGACTACCGCCCTTAAAATGCCGGAGAGCTCCTGTGGGGGGGGGGGGGGGGCGAGGGGGGGGGGGCAGTGACATGGGCGCGCTGGCAGATCCCAGCCTGACTGTGTGTCAGTGTTTGGGGGGGGGGGGCAGTGACATGGGCGCGCTGGCAGATCCCAGCCTGACTGTGTGTCAGTGTTTGGGAAACAGGCGGGCTGGTCAAAGAGGCCGCATCTCAGAGAGAAAACATAGGGAGGGGGCGGGGGGCAGTTAGGGGTCCAGGGGGGTAATTAGACAGTTCTGCAGGAGCTTGTTGATGTAAATGTGGCAGAGATTAGCTGTGCCCCCCACCCCCGCCCCCACCCCTCCTCATTTCTGGGTAATGATCAGGACCCAACAGGTGGCAGACAAATGGGGTTAAGCGCGAAATCCACACCGTGTTTCCTGCAAGCATCCCTCTCCCTCCCTCCCTCCCTCCCTCCCTCTATCGCTTGCTCTCCTTCACCCTCCCTCACTCACTCACTGCCCCCCCCATCCCCTCAGCAGGGCATCGCTTGGTCAGTAAGGGTCTGAAATCTTTCAGCATGCAGCTCTTTAATCTCTATATTCCACCTCTGAGGCTCCAGCAGCTTGTTAGCATCTGTTCCCACACAGCAGCCATGTTTATTCACACCAACACAAACATGCTGTATGAGTGAGCAACTGGCAACCAGCGATCAGCGACCAGCAGCCAGCGACCAGCAGTGAGCAGCCAGCGACCAGCAGCCAGCGACCAGCAGTGAGCAGCCAGCGACCAGCAGCCAGCGACCAGCAGTGAGCAGCCAGCGACCAGTAGCCAGCGACCAGCAGTGAGCAGCCAGCGACCAGCAGCCAGCGACCAGCAGTGAGCAGCCAGCGACCAGCAGTCAGAGATCAGCAGTCACAGACCAGCAGCAAGAGACCATCGACCAGAGACCAGAGGCGAGCAGCGAGTGGTAGTGTGGCCTGGAAGTTTTTCAGCAGGCAGATCTGCGGACGCCTGTGCTGTGCAGAGGACCCCTGAGTAGAGAGGCACCTGAGACCAAACCCTGAGTAACGCATTTATAAACTTTTTATTAAAATCATACGGATGTGTGTGTCTGTCTCTCTCTCTATACACACTCACGCACATACACACACACAGATATGTACACGCACACACATACACGCAGATACACTCATACACACACACAGATACACACACACACACACACACACACACACACACACACACACACACACTTTTCAGTGTGGCCTCTGACCAGACGCTGGTTCATTTTAGGTTGCTCGTGGTTTCTGATTTGCATTTAATTTTTTCCTGAGGACTTGTACGCACTTGGCTTTAGGAGGAGGTCACGACCTTGAAGAAGTGATTTATAGCGATGAGAGGACATGGAGTGGACAGACCGACCGCTGGGAGAGGAGAGAGGGAGAGAGGGAGGAGGGGAGAGAGAGAGAGAGGGAGAGAGGGAGGAGGGGGAGAGAGAGAGAGAGGGAGAGACAGCAGGGTGCGGGAGGGAGAGAGGGAGGAAAGAAACTGGCGAGATGTTAAATACAAACAGCGCTGCAGAAAAGATGGTTGACACGCGTACATCAGGGGCAGTGAGCACTCTGGGAAACCCTGCGTTTTGAGGGGAAAGAGGGGGGTCACTGTGCTGAAACTGCGTTTTGAGTAACCACTGAAGTCCCTATCAATGGGACTTCCTCTGTTTAAAAAATGTATTGAATGTAAAGTGAATGTGCAAATAAATGAGACCCTTTACTACAGAAACATTTCCCGAGAAACCCTGAACGCAGACTGATCCTGAACGCAGACTGGTCCTGAACGCAGACTGGTCCTGAACGCAGACTGGTCCTGAAGGCAGACTGGTCCTGAAGGCAGACTGGTCCTGAACGCAGACTGGTCCTGAACGCAGACTGGTCCTGAACGCAGACTGATCCTGAACGCAGACTGGTCCTGAACGCAGACTGGTCCTGAAGGCAGACTGATCCTGAACGCAGACTGGTCCTGAGCACAGCAGTCCTACATGATCTTTAGAATCAAATATAATTTTTTTTGGCAGATATGAGGCTCGGTTGACTGTTGAACCAGCTTCGAAAGCAAAAGTGAATATTCATGAAGCACCCCGGCTTTAGGTTAAACAACGGTCTCGAGCACTAGCTGGAAACAAAAAGGCTTCACCAAACATTTTCAGCTCAACATCCTAAAACAATCATCTTCTGACTGAGGAGCTCACCTGCGTAAACACACCTCTCTCCAGCGCCCACTACAGGCTGCACAGCGCTACTGCACTAATTTCAGCCCAGGGTCATGAAAGCATGCCTAAGACGGGATATGATGTCATACTCTGGATACAGATAAGACACGTCTTTAGCACGATAAGAATTCCAACGATCTCAATGTGACCATGCAGGGGCAAACTAAATTACAGTCGGCTGAAGCTTAAAAGCATAGTCATATGCAATATTAGAAGAGCAGAAAAGCGTATAAAAATGAATCAGATTTTCTTAGAAAAAGTCCCCCCCCCGGGACTGCTCAGTGCACTCGGAGTTCCAGGATAGTGCTGTGTTAATGATAGCATCTGCAGATGTGTTTGTTTCTGCTGCATTGTGTAGGGCAGAGGGAGCGGGGGGTGGGGGGGTTCTGGGGGGGTCGGGGGGACCGGGGGGGCCGGGGGGGCCGGGGGGGTCGGGGGGGCCGGGGGCGTCGGGATAGCGGGCGGTTATTAACGTCGGCGCGGCCGACGCACCCTAATAAAGCCGCTTGTTTCTGCGCGGCCCGTTCTGAAAGCGGCCGCCATCGTCACGCCGCCACATTGTCCGGCTATTTATAAAACGCACAGAACAGGGCACGGCGTTCACCACGGCGGGACAAACACCGCGACCCCCCCCCCCATAACCCCCCCCAGTGTCAGTGTCAGGATTTATTGTCTGCGTTTATTTATTTATGGATGAAACCACCCCCCCTCGCTTTCTCCCAGCTTCCTCTGATAGGGAGAGGTAGGATGTCAGGGCCTCCGTGCGGGATGACCGCTAAAAAGCTCTCCGCCGCGGGGTCCTCGCGCGGGCCGCATGAACCACTGCAGGGCTGGCCTGCGTGTGCCTGACTGAAACTCCGGCAGGCCCGCAACAGCCTCAGCTCCCGCAGTACTCAGACTGATTACCCCCCCCCCCCCACCCCACCCCACCCCACCCCACCCCAAACATCTGATCCACAGGAGAAACTTTTCACCAGCCCCCCCTCCCGCCGCCCCCCCCGCCCCCAAACAGAGGCAGACAAAGGCAGGAAGATGCTATAATGCATTCATCACATTCCCTGTGGCTGCGGGCCAAGTTCATGCCAGAGTCATAATACGCCAAGGGGAGGGGGGGTGTCCTGACCCCCCCCCAATCTGAGTCTTTCCCCCCGAACCGACGTCACGCTCTGCTGGAAATCTACGCAGGGGATGTATCCAGCTTCCCGCCGTTTCCTTTCTCAGAAGCTCAAAACAGAGCTGTCACATCCAGATCACAGGCGGGAGGCCGAAAACAACAACCCCCCCCCCCCCCACGCCCCCCCCCACCGCCAAACTCCATTAAACACAATAATAAACTACCGCTGCCAATAAACATTCAGCAGCTTTTGTTTGGCTTTTTTTGCCTTATTTTAAACAGACAGTGGCTCAATTCATGTCTGATGTGGTAAACAAATAAGAAAAAGAGCACTTTTTATCAACAAATTAAATCTGATGAGAAAGGCAGATCGCGTGGGGACAGACCCGCTTCAGGTTCTGCCAAATTTATCTGTGATTTTGGTGGAATTTTAGTCCTGCAGTCGCAGGACTGCGCAGTGTGTGACGCTGCTCAGGGTTCGAGGATGAGGTGTCATGTGACCTGGTTGGCAGAGGGGCGGGACTAACACGCAGGATGAACCCAGGGAGGAGAAATCACCCTCAGCAAAGCCCCCCCCCCAACAATCCAGCAGACCCTCTGATATACACCCAGACACCCCCCCCCAAACACTAACACACACACATACACTCACACACACACACGCGCGCGCGCGCACACACAATCTCGCACACACACACACTAACACTACTCATACTAACACACACACACACATTCGCATTTACACTCAGACTAATACTCACACACACACACACACACACACACACACACATTCGCATTTACACTCATACTAATACTCACACACACACACACACACTAACACTCATACTCGGTGTTTAAACTGTTAAAGAGTTGAAGAGTTAATCGGTTGAAGAGTTAAACGGTTAAAGAGTTAAACAGTTAAAGAGTTAATCGGTTAAAGAGTTAAATAGTTAAAGAGTTAAGCGGTTAAGCGTCTCCTCCGGCTGCCCCTGAGGCTCAATGTGGTTTCTGCATTCAGCTGGAGAAACGCGGCACTCGCCATCTCCGCTAACTCCCGGGGGGGTGTTTCTAAAAACGCGCTGGAAAGGCAGATCGCTTATTCCGCTGCAGCGAAGAAAAAAAACGGGACGGCCAAAAAAAGAATTTAAAAACAAGAGGAACGGCAGCCATGTCACGCTCGGCCCGCACGCCGGTCCGCCTTCCCGCGCCTGCGGGGTGGAGGAGCCCAGCGGGGTGGAGGAGCCCAGCGGGGTGGAGGAGCCCAGCGGGGTCACGGTCCAGCCCCACACAGCCGGTGCTCAGTGTGGGGAACCCGAACGCTCGCTCAGCGCCTAGTGCACCCGCACCCTTTAAATTACTCATTAGCACTGACATTCTGGGGATTATACCTTTTCACAATAATTACATACAATCTTGGTCAACAAGTTTTTTTTGGGTGTGTGTGTGTGTGTGCACGTGTGTGTAGTGTTTGTATAATGTGTGTACTGTGTACTCATTTACATAACTTGCACATGAAGGGCACAAACACGCTAACATCTAATACACTCATTTTGCAGCTTAATAGTAGCAATAATAATTGCTATTAAAATGTACCCTGCATGCAGAGGCTGTGGCCCAAAGTGCAAACTTTAGAGCAAATTAAGAATAGCACATTTAACCTCCTATATAAATGGGGCCATTTTAATTGTACTTTAATCCACTGTTAAATCACTCTATATTTTCAGAAATGTCCAGCACAATACTGGTTGAAACTACTATATTTAATATTTACATCATGTAAAAATCATCTGTGTCATCCGTTATGGATATCTTAGTCTGATCAAACGTGGGCAAAAAAAGATGACATCTAGTGGACACATTGTGAAACTGCAGCTATGAAGCAGCTCCTGCAGAAGATAGTTTAATTTACAAGCTAAAATTCCCTTTATGATCATGGGATACTTGGCTTTTACTGAATATAAGAATAATTCTTAGAGTTGAACATGGCCTCTACTACAACTTCAGGATCTCAGCGATGTGTCTGCAGCTTTAACTCCAGTCCTGGAGGGCCGCAGTGTCTGCAGGTTTAACTCCAGTCCTGGAGGGCCACAGCGCCTGCAGGTTTAACTCCAGTCCTGTAGGGGGCAGTGTGACTACAGGCTGCAGGTTTAATGTTTGTCTGGACATGCATCAATAATCAGCAGACCTGCAGCCCATCAGTACTGGAGTTTCAGATCCCAGCATTATGACCATAAAGCCGAATATCTAGAGAATCCTGATAATATACATCTGTAGGCTGCGCAAATCATGCTTGAAAAATAGTATTTCTGTAACATACGTGCTTTTTTCAGTCCCCCGTGTCATATTTTTAGAGAAGGCCACATAAAACCTGCTGGACGGCGGATGAAAATTCAGTTAAGGAGAACAGCAGTGGGCTCCTTCTGAGATTCGCACAGGAATCTGGGGGTCATTTATTTTCCATAAAGTCATAAAGTGATTACATTTCGGAAACAGGTCAGGGGGAACGGCCCCGTGTGGGGCAGTGCGCGCACTAGCGCACTATCCCGTATAATCGGCGTGCGCGAGGGGAACATAACGACTTCATATAATGGTAATTACAGCCCGCTTCTGGAACCGCTGTGAGATTGAGTATGTGCAGAAAAACGCTCAGGAAAATACCCCCCTCCCGCCTCCCCCCAGCCAAGACCACCTGACCGTATCCCACTGATGCCTTTAGCATTTGACCGTTTTATAACAGCCGCTTCAGCTGCCGTGACTCAAACGTTCCGTCTCATTCCCGACCTCTTTAAAAGGGAAAAATCAAGTAGATTGGCTGGGAGGAAGGTCAGGGGTGGAGTGTGTGTGTGTGTGTGTGTGTGTGTGTGTGTGTGTGTGTGTGTGGCCCACTGTCTGCACTCACGCTCCTGTCAGCTTAATTAACATACCATCGAGGGTCAGCTCGTGGTTAATGAATCCGGGGTACTGAGTTATTTCAGACACTAATGAGCGCTAATAAAAAGCATTTGTTTGGCAGGGCCGTCCCCCGGCGCTCTCTCCCCTTACCTTACGCATCTGTTCCCCCACAATCTCGCCGGAGATTGAATTACCTCGCGCTCAGCCAAAAAACCCCTCGCATTTGCGGTAGCGGAGCCGCGAAGTGGGAGTATCGGATGTTGTAATATGGAAATTCCTTTGTAATGTGGGTCGCGGTGTTATGCGATTACTTAATTCATTTTAGGCCGGGGTAAATGCGACCGCGCCGCCAACAGCCGCTGCCGAATTTACTGCCAGCACTAGGCAACCGTGTCCACACCGGGTGGCTCGAGCGGGGAGATTACACAGGATCACTTTTCAAAGGACCGAACTATTAACGGTTACTCCGGGACCCGCGTGGAGATGCTGTAGCACCGCGGCGGACGCAGGATAAACACGTTCACTCGTAAAAAGTAATCTGACTGAATGCCCGTGTACGAATTAAACGGATGAGCAGGGAGCCGTGAAGCGCAGTATAGCGTCACGTTGAGAGTGTAGCGGGGCCAGGGGGCTGTCTCCAGCGGGGGCGGCGGATTAGCCTCTCCTGTGCCAGTGCCGCGTTTATCCGGAGAAAGAGAAGCGAGAATAGAAAGTCTCAGAGGAATACAGGTCGAAAGTGCAGTTCAGAAAAAGACTGAGCAGCACGACACGAGCCCTGAACAACCGCAACGCGCTCGCGCTAAACTAAACCGAGCGACCAACTGATGCAGGTGTTCTTTCTTTCGCGTTCTTTTTTTTAAAAACACGTCGCCTGGGCCGCAGAATATTTCTCATCAATTCCCGTGGCCACCAAGCACACGCAGTTAGGCAAAAGAACGGCTTTATATTTGTCATGCAAATTTGTGGACAAATCTCACGAATGTTAGACTTAATATGAGGCTTGATCACAAGCCTTCACTGTTAAAGACACGGCATAGGCATTCGTTATAGTCGTCGCGGTGGTACAGTGGCCAATTCGATGACACCGACTAACTTTTAAACGGGGACTTTGTCTAACTTCCTGAAGTAGTAATTCTGCATCGCGCGGTTGGCAGTTGGCACAATGGCACGTGAACAGGAAAAACAAAATTAACATATTCTACAAACGATCAATATGGTAGCGGGAAAACAGAACTTGAACAAAAAGTATGAGAATTTTATCACAGGAAACCATTCAAACCCCCTTCTGAAATACAGCTCGCGTGCATGCTGTATGCAGGTAATTCAATAAAAGTTACTGATTAATTTTGGTAGAGTAGGCTATATAAGGATAGAAAAAATGCGTTCAAATAGTAATCACCAAATGAACACTGTGTCCACTATAAATGCAAAGGATTTGAAAAATGTTAGAATTCTCTTCAAACAAAAGGTCAACTATGCATTTCATATATAAATACATGCGTTTTATACTAAATCAAAATGCAATAGGAACTCACTTGAAAATAATTAATCCATAAAGTATATTCTTGACAACACATTTCAAAATCATTTTTAAAATGAGCTAGAAGGTGATTTCTAAAATATTCAAAATTATGTGCTCCCCTTAGTGGAGTGGTGAAGGATAGGGTATGATTTAGTTTGTATATTTTGGTTATTTCATCCCTGTTTTATAATTTGAGTTCTGTAATAGTATAGTACATTTGTACTTTAATGTTTTTTAGATGAGAATTAGCTACGGGGCTAACTGGTGGCACATCAGGTGTGATGGGCACGATCCCGGTTAAATAAAATAATAAATAAAGCAATAAAGTTGGCGAAAGTCATTTAAATAACTAATGCAATTTTTGCCTTGTGATGTTACAATTATTTTATAGTTTTCCTTAAAGGCAACATTTGCAAATAATGTTCCTTACCAAGCAATGGTTACAAGCAACAGGTTAAACACAACACAACATTACAAAGATGAAATTAATTATAATATAGCTACATTACAATTCTATATTAAGCTCACCCTTTAATCCCCTAAGACTGTGTGAATTTGGGGCATTACAGAACAGAGTATACTCTAAGGATTGGGTAAATTCTATTTCAATTCAGCCAATGTTCAAAGTGATTTTTCAATTAATATACTGGAATTAAATTCATTTTCTTAACCGACTGAATTGAAATGGAATTTACTCCATCCGTTTACACGCGCACTCGGTTCTGCACACGCGCGTGCGAGACGTTTCTGTTTCTCTGAGTTATGTTTTTAGGACAGTTCCCTGTTCAGGAAGCAGACCTTTCTCTCTGGAACATCTTTTCTATTCTCTCCCCTAATGCTTCATCTCAGGCCATCTGAAAATCACAAGCGAAAATCTCACTGTGCATCCCGTTAACATTTGACCCGTAAAATGTTCTCATCCTTTTTTTTTCTCCATCATTTCCCACTGCAGTATATATATATTACATGTGCATTTGTGTGTGTGTACAGTATATATAGATTTATAGGTCTGTTTATGTTCCTGAATGGCCCCGCATGTTATTGAATGTATATTCCGAGAGGGTGTTTTATCATAATTACCCTGCTTTGTTTATGAAGCTCCCTCCGCAGGACGGGAGGTCACAACACGGCCGTCTGTTTGTTTTTAGACCCGGACTACTTAAGATGTCTTATCAGTGCTCTTCTCCTCTCTCTCCTGCTGTTTTTCCCACTGAGGGCCGAACCTCCGGCCTGCGTCGTTCGGCTCGAGGTGAAAGGGACACTTCCTGTATTATAATAATAATAATAATAATAATAATAATAATAATAATAATAATGCGCTCAATGTCTGCATGCTCAATAAATATTCTTCTATTTAAAGATGAATATGCAAATAAGCAGGCAATGCATATTTTAAGTACAGTGGTCTGCATTTATGTCCTGGAGTTGTTTTTTTATTACAAGTGTTTTTTGAAACTGAGATTCCCAGGAACCCATCCTAGATGTTTTGGTACATTTAAAAAAATCTGTATGTTCAGCCTCATTCAGCAAGAAAAATTACAGCAAGCTGCAAGTTCAGAAGAATTCACAAGAGAGCGTACCACTGCCACACCCAAACACATATTTCAAAGGCCTGGGGGGAAACTTGCATCTCTAACACTAAAACAAAAGCTTCAACGTTTGTTTGTCTTATCAGATTCGCCGCGTTTCCGACCTTACAATTCCATGTGAACATGTGGCCAGGCTCTCCGCCTGTACTGTACTCTGTGACGAAACGCGGGACGCGGAACACGGAACCCGGTGCAGCTGAGAGCAGGGTTCCGCGTGTTCTCCCAGCATGCAAGGCGCTAAATTGAAGCTCATTAGTGACAGACAGGCCGCGCTGGCAAAGGGGGTGTTCCACTGCACCCCTGTTCCAGAACACATCCTCGTCTGCCCACGCGGTTCGACTGAAATGTATTTATGTCAACCGTCATAAACCATATTATTGCTTTTCCAGAGATCCATTAATTAACATTAAAACACAGGCGTCCCAAAGCACCCTGCCCATATTGTTGCAGGTATTGCTCATTATTAATGGATTCATTTGGGCTAGTGTCCCTCTGGATCAGATCAGAAAGGAGATGATTATGGGATATTTACTGAATGCCCTTAAATCTCCTGTGTGTCCGCATTAGTAATACAGGCATGTTTATGAACATGTGTGCAGTATTGTGTCTCCATTTGTGTCTGTTTCAAATTTCTACCATATTAATGTTTGCATGTGTGCCTACTTCAGCATGTGTACAACCTGGTCAGTGCAATCTGAATGCCAGTTTACTGTCTCACACAGCACAGTCCCCATCACTGCACAGGGACAACAGTTCCTCTTATTGATCCGGAGGCAATACTGCCCTCTACTGGCCAAATGTCACCACTCTCAGCCACAAACAGCACAACCCCGGGCGGCTCCTAGTTATGCGCAAACCAGCCCCACGTTGGGCACCGAAGTTCTTTTTTTTAAATGTAGTAAAACACTTTCAGTTCCATGTTTTATTTTAGCCTCACATTATGATGACACATTGCACAGGATCTAAAACATAAATAAATATGAATCAGTCAAATACAAATATGACATAGATAAGTTTCCAGTATACACCACTGGTCTGTTCCTCATAATATATAAATAATATTTCTGAATATCCACTAGAGCACCCCACTTTATTACCCGAGCTCCATCACCCCTGATCCAGACCCATAGCCACGCAGGGCTCAGGCATTTGAGTCCGGCCAGAAAGCCTGACTGATGTAAGACCCTGTGATGCAGGTGCAGGCTGGGCCTTTCCTTATCTTACATAAGCAGCTGCCCACACCCCAAACCTGCGAATGCTCATTCATAAAAAACACTTCTGCGTGCGTTAGTGAGAAAGGAAACACTGTTTTAACTACAGAAGCATGGGTCATGTAGAATGCAATGTGTTGCTGAACAAAAATATATATACATGTATGCATTATGTATGGACACAGTAAAATGTCCAGAGTTAATTCAACTCTCAAAGAGTACATACGAGTCCAATAGGAACCATATGCCGCCTACTCTGAAAAAGTTGATTTAACATAGAACATTTTACTGTGTATGTATGTATGTATGTATACATGCATGTATATTAGATAACTGTTTATAAAATGGTTTTGAAGAATAGATTGCATCTATGACCAAACAAAAGGAAATTATTTTTTTTCTTTAGCTACAAATGAATACCTTCAGGTTCCATTTAATGAGCTTATTCATATTCATAGTGAGCAGCTGATGAGGTAACAGTCATTTACAAATTCGGAAGGGCTAGAAGCCCGTAATGAGTAATGTGTTACATCAGGCACAATGGAGGTTATGAGCTCGGGAGCATAAAAGCCAAATTCAACGGCTTCGGAAAATATGATATTGATTTATCACTTTAAAAGAAGCGTGAAAAGGCTGTTAAAACTATTGCACAGATTTGATATGCTCGACCACAACAGTATTAATTTGGGAAGTGGACCTGCTAAATCTATCATTCAGTTATTCTAAGAGGAATTGAAAGACCATTTGCTACCCGCAGTTCTGCAGAGAACCTGCCCTGTTGTTTTAGCAGTTGAAAGTCCGTTCATCATCCATTTTAAGGAAGGGGGAAGTGTCGCGTGCACGTAGCCTTCGCTTTCAACTCGGAAATCTGTATCGCCACGCCGTGGTTGCTTCCATCATTGCAAGTTACGAATAATTCTGGAGATTTGGCTGAGGCCTACTTCTACTCTGACACAGGTCACAGAATCTAAAAAATCAATCGAGCATTTTCACAGTTGTGCAAAAACATAGAGAAAACTGTGAAAAAACCACTAAGAGGAACCGGTGTGTAGGTTGAACAGGAAGCTATTTGAGCAGAACTTACCACGTCGTTTTCTTCAGAGCGTTACACGGAAGTTATGTCTTAAAACCCCTCTCCCTTCTGCCAAACGCTACACCTCACTGTCACGTTTAATTGCTACTGGCCTTCACTTGGTTTCTAGACCGTGACTCCCACATATTGCAACTGGGGTCTTTATTTTTGTGAGCAGGAATCAGGGTAAATTGAGCGTGGATGACGTCCCGGGAATTGTCCGTGCGGCAGCGTCGCCCACCCATTTGTTGGCGGTGCGCGCGCGAGCCTGGAGTTTTTTACTGTCTTAGATTTATATTTTTGTCATTAAAATTCTTTTACAATCCTACCGGGGTAAAGGAGTGCGCTGTAAGTCCGGAAGGCTTGGTCGACCGACGTCAGGGCGAACTCGCGGCGGTTCCAAAGCATACAAATGTTACTGATTCACTGCCAGTCCCTAACTACAGGCTAAACTTCCTGTGAGCCACCGGTATTTACAAATTCTGTTGCGCTCGGCTGATCACAGCTGAAATTGATGTGATTTCTCCTCCCCCCTTCTCACCCTCGCGCTACCGTACGCGTCCGCCAGAGGACGCGCAAGACGCATCTAACCACCGCGAGCGTCTTATCAGCTGTTCTGTGGGTTTGATGGATTACACCTCTTAGCATTCCGAGGCCATCGCCGCATCCTTTCTCAAACGCTGCCTTGCAGACGGAGGCGAACGCTCTGAACATGGACCGCGTTAATATTAGAGGCACACTTCCTCAGCGACTGCATTATGACAAAATAAAAATTAAAAATCCGAATCCAGTGGAGGGAACGGCCCGGCCTCCGTATCGACCCTCTGAGTGACTCAGATTCAAACTGGGAGATTTCGAGATTTCGGCCTTATCTCAGAATAAAAAGCCTCTGCTAAATCGCAGTATGAAGCCATACACCTTGTAGGAAAGAGAAAATAATATCTACACGAAAAAGGAAGAAAAAATATTACAGGCTAAAGAAGTTGGCTGCTTACAGAAGCCCTGAAGCCCTCATTAGAATTATTAAGCTACAGAACCATAAGCGTGAAAGGCGTTAGGCTCACCAGCGCTGTGGTGCAGTGTGTGTGTGTGTGTGTGTGGTCCGCATTGGTTGAGTAAGATGAAAAACCTGCCACTGCAGAGACCCCAGTAAGACACTGTATGCAGTGAGAAACAGAAAGACATACTTCTGAACAATCTGATTTCAGAGCGTCAGCCTTTAAAAGTCAAAACAGTGTCCGTTTGGTTATTTTTCACAGATAATTAGACTAACATTTTATTTATGTTCTAACAGCCTGTATATAATCAAAGACCCCCCCCCCCCTTCCCCCCCAATGTAAGGGAGGGGTCTCAAAGGGTCTGAAAGTTGAGAATGTCAATCACCATCATGTTGGTCCTGTGGAGGAGATTGGGTTCCGCGAGGTGGCCATGGCAACCATGTAAAGCACACACCTCAACACACCATGCCATCAGACCCACCAGTGATAACTCGCCCACTGTGCCCACAGGGAGGGAGAGAGAGAGAGAGGGAGAGAGGGAGGGAGAGAGAGAGAGGGAGAGAGAGAGAGAGAGAGAGAGAGAGAGAGGGAGAGAGAGGGAGAGAGAGAGAGAGAGAGGGAGAGAGAGAGGGAGAGAGAGGGAGAGAGAGAGAGGGAGAGAGGGAGAGAGAGAGAGAGAGAGGATCTGGGGCCTTCGTTTATTCTCACCTCGGCTTTCAAACACACCTTTTCGGGTTTTCTGGGGGGGGGGTGGCATTCAGGATTGTGTGACATTCCAATTAAAAATGAAAGTGCTATAATGGAAGGGAGTGGTTGATTGATTGATTGATTGATTGATTGTGGTGCACTTGTCGACTGACGTGCTTTGTCCCTTTTAAATAAAGTAAGATGTTGTTAACATTGGAAGGCCTGTCGCTCTCTCCACCACTGAAACTGTAAATTTCCAATTTGAGGCAAATGATGTGTGTTCTCAGGGGGCAGGACTGAGACCAATCCTGGTTCTGTCATTGGACGCAGCTTTATGAATATTCATGAGATGTCACTATAACACCAGAGACCACAGTTATTAGCTGCAGATGAGTGATATATGCCTCCGAGATCGATGACCTCGGAGAGCTGCAGGATGGCAGGTTTTTGTTTTTCACTTTGAAAAGATAGTCTTAGCTTCAGCAGTTAGCCATGAGAAGGGTACAGGGTGGTATGGCTGCTTAGCTTCAGCAGTTAGCCATGAGAAGGGTACAGGGCTATATGGCTGCTTAGCTTCAGCAGTTAGCCATGAGAAGGGTACAGGGCTATATGGCTGCTTAGCTTCAGCAGTTAGCCATGAGAAGGGTACAGGGCTATATGGCTGCTTAGCTTCAGCAGTTAGCCATGAGAAGGGTACAGGGCTATATGGCTGCTTAGCTTCAGCAGTTAGCCATGAGAAGGGTACAGGGTGGTATGGCTGCTTAGCTTCAGCAGTTAGCCATGCGAAGGGTACAGGGCTATATGGCTGCTTAGCTTCAGCAGTTAGCCATGAGAAGGGTACAGGGTGGTATGGCTGCTTAGCTTCAGCAGTTAGCCATGAGAAGGGTACAGGGCTATATGGCTGCTTAGCTTCAGCAGTTAGCCATGCGAAGGGTACAGGGTGGTACGGCTGCTTAGCTTCAGCAGTTAGCCATGAGAAGGGTACAGGGTGCAGAGAGAAAGAGGGCTTGTGTTTGGCGCAGCTGTCTCTTGGTGACCAGTGTTTTTGAAGCATATGGGGGGGGGGGTGTCACACACAAATACAGGAACGGCTCACAGTGGCAGAGACCGAAAGGGGGATTATGTATTTATAAAGATATTACTCTCTCTCCTGTCAGGAGATTCCCACCCTCGGCTGGCTCAGCCCGCCCCCCAAACCCACACCAACCCGCTCAGATCTGCAGCTGTTGTTTGGGGCGGTGGCTATGGAAACGGGAGCAATCGCTGGAGGGGTCCGGTTGCGTTTATGTGTGCCGTGATAAGGTAATCGCACTAAGGGGGGTGGGCGGGGGGGGGGGGGGGTCAGGGGAATTCAGCCTCTGACAGACGGCAGGATTCTCTCTCTGGGACAGAACTACACAGACATGAGAACTACAGCAGAGAGGGAGAGGATTCATACTTGTGTGTGCGTGTGTGTGACTGCGTGTGTGCATGCGTGTGTGTGTGTGTGTGTGCGTGCATGTGTGTGCGTGTGTGTGACTGTGTGCGTGCGTGCGCGTGTGTGTGTGCGTGTGTGACTGCGTGTGTGCATGCGTGTGTGTGTGCGTGTGTGTGCGTGCACGCCTGTGTGTGTGTGTGTGTGCGTGCGTGCATGTTTGTGTGTGCGTGTGTGTGCGTGCACGCCTGTGTGTGTGTGTGTGTGTGTGTGCGCGTGCGTGCATGTGTGTGTGTGTGTGTGTGTGTGCGTGCACGCCTGTGTGTGTGTGTGTGTGTGTGTATGTGCGTGTGTGTGCGTGCACGCCTGTGTGTGTGTGTGTGTGCGTGCGTGCATGTGTGTGTGTGCGTGTGTGTGCATGCACGCCTGTGTGTGTGTGCGTGTGTGTGTGTGCGTGTGTGTGCGTGCACGCCTGTGTGTGCGTGTGTGCGTGCGTGCGTGCGTGTGTGTGTGTGTGCGTGCGTGCGTGTGTGCGTGTGTGCGTGTGTGTGTGTGTGCGTGCGTGTGTGTGTGTGTGTGTGTGTGTGCGTGTGTGTACGTGTGTGTGTGTGTATGGTGTGTGTGCGAGCTGCATCCTGAGAGCACCGCCTCTCCGAGCAGGCCTTAGTAAGGACGCCTGAGGGGTTAATGTGGGGTTATTGTGGGAAGTGCAGGCATTAAAGGGCTCTGAAAACTATTCAGCGACTGAAGGAAGAGATTATAACAGAGATGCTTATCAGAGCATGCTGGCAGTTTACTCATCTTACTGTGCAGCCCTGTCAGAAACTGGGTTACATAATATAGCAGGTGTCCTCACAGCATGTGTGTGTGACTGCACGCAGCACATATGAGTGTGTATTTGTGTATGTATCTGTGTGTGTGTGTGTGTGTGTGTGTGTGTGAGCTTGCTTGTCTGTATCCAGACAGTATATGTGCTAAAATCATGATCATTCCTCTGTTGGCTCCTGAAATGTGTACAAATTAAGCTGGCTCCTGGGACCAGAATAAGGTTAGCACTGTGTTCTGATTGGCTCCTGGGACCTGAACAAAGTAAGTACTGTGTTCTGATTGGTTACGGCCTGTAGGTGCAAGGGGGAATTCCCCAGTGGAGTAAAGTAAAGGGGTTGAAGGTGGGGTGGGGGGGGGTCACATGATGAGTGACATCTCTGCATAAATGTCAGCTGAAAGAAGCTCCCCCCCCCCCCGCTGGTCCCCCTGTTACCTGAGATCAGACTGGAGAAATCCTCTCTCACACATTTCAGGTCAGAAACTTGAAGTAATAATTATAATATTATTACCCTGGGGGGGTTGGGGGGTCAAAAACCCTAGAAAGCCATGGGGCCGAAGCGCTGGCGCTGTCTGACCTCTCGTACGCCCACATACCACCTTTAACTGGCTGGCATTTGAAACGTAGACCGAGCAGCGCCAGGTTATGTAAGCCCTGACCTCCTGCACAGCTAATCCAGGCCACAAATCCATCACATCCAGGCCACAAATCCATCACATCCATCCACAAATCCATCATGTCCACAATCACACCTATCTCACTCACCGGTAGCTGTGGGGGGGGGTCTGTGTGTGCATGTGCGCATGTGCGTGTGCGTGTGCGTGTGCGTGTGCGTGCGCGCGCGTGCGTGTGCGTGTGCGTGTGTGTGTGTGTGTGTGTGTGGCTGTCCCAAGGTTTTCTGTCCGTCCTGATTTCACATGTTCTTACATGCTTAGTTTCTTTTTGAAACAGTGTGAACCTTTCATCAACTGATCTGAAGTGCTACAACTGATGTTATAACTGTTTCATAGAATAGCTATACCATATAAATAAACACATTGTGTATGTATGTATGCTTTGTGAAGGCCTTATGAAGTTATTCATCTCAATATTAAAGTGCAACATTCAGGAATCATTTCCATGGCAACACAATCAAGACATTTTAATAAGCAGAAAGTTTGAAAGCCTACCAGGAGTAAAGTAGTTAGGTTGAGTAAGGAATTTGTGTAACAGTATCCTATTGTTTCGACAGAATAACACATTCAGTCATACAGTCATACCTTCAGTCTTTAAATAAACATTCACTTGCTTTTTTAAGCTCTCGCTATTTTTAGTTTTTCACCTAAAATAAAAGACTTTAAGGAGAAAAGAAGCACTTCAAGATTATGGCAGTGGATCATTACACTTCTCCTTAGCTTATTAATACACTCGCACTGCTTTGAAGCGTAGAATACAAATGCATCCCAGCTGGTTCCTGAATATATTTAATGAAGGCACATCGGAGGAGCGTGATGGAGAACACATCAGAGGGTGCTCAGGTTTGTCAGATGTTGAAGTCTTTCATGGTTTCAGCACAGTTGTTAATACAAAGAGCCACATGACACAGATACTATTTTAGTTTAACAATTTCTTTTAGGTTTTTGTTCCCTGATTCTAATGAAGCATTGTCCAACAAATCGCTGGAATTGAAAAAAAAAACCCTCACTTTCTTACAAATTCCTTATGTAAAAGCAGTGCACAGTCATTACACTAGCCTGAATAAGAAACAGGAAGTAAGATGGAACAGTCCTTCCTGTCTCTGTGTCCTTTTGGTGTCCTTTCACTCATGGCTGTTGTGTAATGACTGAAGAATGTGTCCTGCATTAAAAGGACCTGGTCCTCCATTATAAGAGCCTGGTCCTCTGTTATAAGAGCCTGGTCCTCCATTATAAGAGCCTGGTCCTCTGTTATAAAGACCTGGTCCTCCATTATAAGAGCCTGGTCCTCCATTATAAGAGCCTGGTCCTCCATTATAAGAGCCTGGTCCTCCATTATAAGAGCCTGGTCCTCTGTTATAAGAGCCTGGTCCTCTGTTATAAGAGCCTGGTCCTCTGTTATAAGGACCTGGTCCTCTGTTATAAGAGCCTGGTCCTCTGTTATAAGAGCCTGGTCCTCTGTTATAAGAGCCTGGTCCTCTGTTATAAAGACCTGGTCCTCTGTTATAAAGACCTGGTCCTCTGTTATAAGGACCTGGTCCTCTGTTATAAGAGCCTGGTCCTCTGTTATAAGAGCCTGGTCCTCTGTTATAAGAGCCTGGTCCTCTGTTATAAGGACCTGGTCCTCTGTTATAAAGACCTGGTCCTCTGTTATAAGAGCCTGGTCCTCTGTTATAAGAGCCTGGTCCTCTGTTATAAGAGCCTGGTCCTCCATTATAAGAGCCTGGTCCTCTGTTATAAGAGCCTGGTCCTCCATTATAAGAGCCTGGTCCTCTGTTATAAAGACCTGGTCCTCTGTTATAAGGACTTGGTCCTCTGTTATAAGAGCCTGGTCCTCTGTTATAAGAGCCTGGTCCTCCATTATAAGAGCCTGGTCCTCTGTTATAAAGACCTGGTCCTCTGTTATAAGAGCCTGGTCCTCTGTTATAAGAGCCTGGTCCTCTGTTATAAGAGCCTGGTCCTCTGTTATAAGAGCCTGGTCCTCTGTTATAAGGAGCCTGGTCCTTACATCCCTGACACTCCCACATACACACCTGCCAGCTCAAAGGAATCACCTCTGTGTGCTGCTTTCTTTTCCAGCACATTAATATGAAGAATAATTCATATGCGACAAGAAAGGCCTGACAGCACACAAAAAAATCCCCTGTGATCTTCATAAAGGACAGCATATTGCCTCCAACAACACAAAGAGAAAGGATCTTTTATTTATTCAAGTAGAGACCCAGAATGCAGTTTCTGACAAAATCACATTTTTGTACATTTCGGCTGGTTTCATAGGCAAAAAAAAATCTCCCCCAAATCTGCCCCCAAAAACTAAAAAGATGAATAGTATGATAATCCAAAATGTATTGAGTTCAGTGTAACACAGAGACAGGCTTTCCAAAGAATCAGACAACAAAGGAAAAACAGTTGATAAAAATAGCTTCAAAAATAAATAATAAAAAGATGAACCTTGTGATATCTCCAATGCTGACTGCAAGCTGGCCTTTGATTTTGTCTCAAATTGAATTCCCACATGAAAAAAGGAGAAAACGTAGCGGCCTATTCTGAGCTCCACTCTCTAATGCAGCCAGTCCAGCAGGCGGCTGCGTTCTCTTTTTCCAGAATATGAGGTAAGAGACTGAGGAGAGAGGCTGTTATAACAGAGAACCACTGATGACCTCACACCTGGACAGCCACACCCACTGATGACCTCACACCTGGACAGCCACACCCACTGATGACCTCACACCTGGATGACCAAACACCCCCGATGACCTCACACCTGGGTGACCAAACATCCCCGATGACCTCACACCTGGAAAGTCACACCCACTGATGACCTCACACCTGGATGACCACACCCCCAATGACCCACACTCCTGATGATCTCAGAGGCAAATATCAACACCTTCTAAATATATCACACCCACTAATTATTGGACCCCAGCATGACCAAACCCACAGATGGCCACACAGTCGGAGAGGGGAAAGCGATTTTAGGACAGGGCAAGGCCAAGATGGCAGCAAAGTGAAAGGATAAATAAATAAATAAATAAATAAATAAATAAATAAGTAGCACGAGACACAACCGTAGAAAGAGGTCTTTCAGTGAGCGATCACAGGATTGGTTTCACTGAGCCAAAATGATCTAAACTTAAAACATTAGTGCATTTAACTTCAGGGCATTTATCCCGACACTTTGGAATAATTTCCCCAGACAGGATGGGACGCAGAAATTATTTAGATCTTTAGATCAAGAGTCACAGGTTTCACTTTTAGCCTCTTGTTCAATAACTGTCCCCCCAAAATCTGCACCCCATTTGAGTCATATTGCACTGAAACTATGGCCTGAAATGTGCTCACCAAATAGTCCATGAAGGGCTCGTGTGGCAATGTATTTGCGAACATCGCTATAAAAAACCCAAATGGATGGACAGAGCGACTGTGTGAGTCACAGGGGGGTGAGAACACGCCCCTGTAACGGGCCTGCAGGGGTTCTGCACAGGAGTGGCCCGTTAGGCTCATAAATCACATTATTAATAAGCAGAAGCTTAAGTCTGAGGGCAAAGCCAGGAATTCTGGGTAGCTGTAGAGCCCATGGCATCGTCACTGCCCACAAAAACCGAACCCTTTTCTGCCAAACTGGGAACCCGTGTGAGGGTTAGGAACACGGAGCTGAAACATCCTGTATGGATTATTTAGGTCTGCTCACTGGGGGGGGGGCGGGGCGGGGAGTGAGGGGGGGGAGAGTGGGGGGGGGGGGGGGCATCGAGGTCTCACGCCTGGTGCTTCATATGGAGCCGTGAGTGTGATGGACAGAGAGGGGTGAGGGGTGGGGGGGTGAGAGGGGTGGGGGATGAGGGGGGTGGGGGGGGGGGTGTGTGAGACACTCTTGGGTCTGTTGTCAGACACTGCCTCTCCTAATACGTCCAAAAACAGAGCACAGGGTGTGCGTGCAGGGCCGGTAAGATCAGTGCTATTCTGAGGGAGACGGGCTGCAGGGCACGGAGTGGGGGGGGGGGGTGGGCGAGGGGGGGGGAATATTAATGAGGCAGGCTGTTCATCACTTGTAATTGGAAACAACACTAAAACTATTTTTGGGCCTGTTCCTATGCAGACAACTGGACCTGCTTGCCCGTGATGTCATATCACTCACTCACACCCCCCCCCCCCCCCACCCCAGTCCCATGCACACACACACCCCCTAAGCGGGTGGGGGTAAACATAGGGTGACACCCCTGCAGCTACGTCCTCTACAGCGCTCTGTGGGACAGGGCAGGTGATTCACCTCTCAGTGGGGAGTGGGGGGGGGGAGGGAGGGTGGCATTTTGGATTTTGGTACAGCACTGTGGCTCGCTGTTGGGCACTCATGTTTTCTGAAAAAGAAAATGATAAAAATAATAACGCGTTTGCAAACGACACAGCAGCAGAAACACAGACAGACATACGGAGCATTATCATTAGCATTTGAAGAGTAGTGCTATGGTCGCTTCTAACCCTGTTCGATGTTGGTCACATTTCCTTGGCTTGCCTTCGCTTAAATTAGGCTGACGATAATGACGGAAGTGGTAATTATCTCAGTGTACAACACGCCCAGATTATATGTTCTTCAGTGACTCACTTTAACAGCTGACTGCAATAAACTTTAGGTTCCATTTCTTCACACACACCCCCCCCCCCCCCCACCCCCTTCCTGCTCAGACAGCCAGCCACGGATCCTGCCATAAACACAGACGCAACAGCACACACACACACACACACACAGCACACGCACGCACCGATCCGCATACACACCACCACAGTGATCTGCTTACCCTGGAAACCCATCGCCTAAATCACAGAGATATCTGCAGAAAATAACCCAGCGTTGCTTAGACTGTGGTGCAGCCTCCATGTACCTGCTGGAGGAAGTGTGTACACACCGAGCACAGGCGGCTGCCCGGAAGAGCTGCTCGTTTTCATCAGAGTGCTTAATAAAGACATTCTTTTCCCCTGTCTGGATCCTGACAGAAGGGATCATTTACATAAGGAGTCAACAGACCTTCAAGATGTTTAAATTTATATGTTATTGAAATGAACTCCACTATTATTATTATTATTATTATTATGACTATTATTGTTGTTGTTGTTTTTGTTGTTATGATGTGGGATGCTGAAGTCTCTACACATGGACTGTGGTCCCCAGACTGTGTGGATGTTTTGCTGGTGTATCTCATCTTCAGAACTGGAATAACTGAACCAGGCAGGCGAGAGTGAGGTCACTGGAAAGATACTGGTAGTGCAACATTAATAGCGGCTCGGCCTTTTCGCTAAAGTGACAAAGTGCAGAGAGCTACGATGACTGTATTTCCTCACTGTCAGTTTCCATGCTCTTATAACCGTTCCCACCACAGAGCTGGACCCAGGCTGGCTCATTATAGCCCTTTCCCACCACAGAGCTGGACCCAGGCTGGCTCATTATAGCCCTTTCCCACTGTAGAGCTGAACCAGGCTGGCTCATTATAGCCCTTTCCCACTGTAGAGCTGAACCAGGCTGGCTCATTACAGCCCTTTCCCACTGTAGAGCTGAACCAGGCTGGCTCATTATAGCCCTTTCCCACTGTAGAGCTGAACCAGGCTGGCTCATTATAGCCCTTTCCCACTGTAGAGCTGAACCAGGCTGGCTTATTATAGCCCTTTCCCACTGTAGAGCTGAACCAGGCTGGCTCATTATAGCCCTTTCCCACTGTAGAGCTGAACCAGGCTGGCTCATTATAGCCCTTTCCCACTGTAGAGCTGAACCAGGCTGGCTCATTATAGCCCTTTCCCACTGTAGAGCTGAACCAGGCTGGCTCATTATAGCCCTTTCCCACCGTAGAGCTGGAACCAGGCTGGCTCATTATAGCCCTTTCCCACTGTAGAGCTGGAACCAGGCTGGCTCATTACACAAATATGTAAGTTTTTGTTTCATGATTCGATAAGAAATGCTCACACAAACAACGCAAATGTTTTGTGTTTTTTCTTGTTTATTTCAAACGTCATAAGGAGGGTAAAGGACTATAAAATTACAGTATTTAAACCTTTGAGTGTTTAAGAAAAGGAGGGATAAATAATTTGGGAGATATACGGAACAGATCATGCAGAACTGTGTGGGATAAAGGCCTCCTTTATTATAGCACCTTTATGGAAAAATAAATCCTGCGTTTTTTCACTCAGTGCAAAAATAGTTATGATTTATGCATAGAAACAAAGTTGTGAATACATAAGTGTATATATCTACATAGATATATATATATTCATAATATATGTTAATATATTTTCATTTCCAAACTATGGGCACACATAGTACTGTACACTGCGTTTGTGGTGTGAACACAAGCCATTCCCAAAAAAACACATGAACAAACATTGAAAAATGGGGTTACCTGTAAGAGACGCAGGTACGGTCTTTACACAGAAACTGCAGAAAAAATAAATAAACTGCCAGAAATATTTCACAGACTGGCTAAATTCAGCCATAACTCTGTTTAGCCTTAAAATCTTTATATGTTAGCTTTCCCACAAATCAAATATCATCACACAAATGGATAACAGCTTACATGGTAACCATAACATTGTAAATCCCACAGACAAAATCAATGACATTTTGAAAATTGACACGCAGGAAAATGTACCAAAGAGTCACTCTATTAAAACACAAACATCAGCGTCTACGCTTCCCGCGCGTTAGCACCAAAATGACCTCGCAGCGCCGAAACTGCTGGAATCCACTGCGCTTGCACACAGACACAGTGGCGTCAGGGGAGCGGCGTCAGGGGGTTCCTGCAAGTCCCACGTGTTCTGCGAGCAGGGATGACTAAATGTTTCACTTGAACATGAATAAAATAGATTTTCTTTTTTCAGTGCAGTCAAAAGCCTGGTGGAGCCTTTCGTGAGAATCGTAAATCTAAATTTCTCACAATCGCAACGAAGAGCAAGCAGTCGTCATAATGTTGTCATAATGTTGACCAACGTTGATTTTTTGATGCCTGTTTACAGACACAGTGCCTGTTTTTATCAGAGTCGCAGTAAAATTGGGCATCAACATTTCAGCAAAAGTCCAGAACTTTCCTGCTGACAGAAGTCTGGCTAGGTTGGTGTTAAACCACCTTTTTTCGGTTAACACATTTAAAGCTAAAGCTGAATATATGTTTTACACTGTAAAATAATCAATGTTAATTTCACTAAAAGAGTTTATTGGATACCAAATGTACTCTATCAGAGTAAAATGTATTCTGATAGCCTATATATGATTTAACACTGAATATTTTACTGTGTACTTTTTGGGAAAGTTTCTGATTTCCCAGTGTACATTTAAAAAATTTTTCTAACAGATTTTAGTTGTCCAATTATATGATTCAGGGGAGGATCAGGAGCACAGGTTACTGAGAGGAACATCACTGTTCCACATTCAGATATCAACTCCGGGAGTCTAGAGCTCAAATCAAGCATTGATGCTTAAAACTGAACATCACCATATTTCATATTTTAACTTAAAGGTCACACTGGGGGTTTTTTGTTTTTTTTGGCTTTGTTCCTTTGATTCATTTGAATTGAAATGGCAGAACCATCATCTTATGACACCAGCTTTAAATATGACCAAAATACATAACATATACTTTGGAGTTTTCATGGAATTATAAAAAATATGCAGCCAAGTATGAAGGCTATAATTCTGGCCCTGGACCAGGTGCGTCTCTGGAGTTTCCTACCAAACCAATCTCTGCCCTTCAATATTTAATTTAACCCAAGCCTTTTCAGAATCTGACATTTACACAGCACAATGCACCGCTAGGCTCATTAATAACAGCAGTGTCCCTATATAACAGGGTTCACTGCAGCCTAGCCCATCAGCTTCCCTGCGCTGGTACATGCGTGCTGTGGTTTAGATATGTGAGCCATAGTAACTGGTGGTAAGGCAGACCCACAGACACACACCAGTCCTACAGATCTTTGGACATGTGTGTGTGCTGCTTGTCCAGGACATGCTTGCATACAGCAGGTTAGTCAGGCCTCTCTGCTTCACGTCTACAGACCAGCCAATCACATGGGGCCCTTGAACGGGCAGGCCCTGAAACGGGACGAGGGAGGAGCAAGCGTTTATCCAATCACATCCCAAGCACTTATCCAATCACATCCCAAACACTTATCCAATCACATCCCATCGCCCCTGACCAATAGCAAAAGTGTTTATCACCGTGGGTCTGTTTACACCCCTGGATGTAAAAACCGTGGAGAGAATTTTGACTTTGGCATTTCTAGAGAGTATCTCTTGGCGAGGTGGGGGTGGGTGTGGGGGGGGGGGCAGGGGGCAGGGGACAGGGGACAGGGGTACCCAAAAAATGGTCTCGCAAAATTACAGCTTCACAGTGCACATAGATCACTTGCTACAGGAAGCATCTCCAAAGTGAATTCCCAGTGGATCATTGAATAAATATTTAGAGAGCCATCTCGCCGTGTGTTTCCATTGCTTTGCGGTTTGTTTTTGCAGCTGAGGCTCTCATCAGCATCAGTGTGACAGTTTCACAGTCAACATTCCTGTAGTGTGACTAAAAAGACACTGCACCTGACAACACACCCACAACACAGACACCGCTGAGCTGACAGGCTAACCGGCTCTGTGAATGGCAAACAAAGCATGTATTTACCCAGTGTAATATCAAATATGATATTGCTGATATCATAACGATAGTTTGCATGAGCAGGACGGCGTCTACCACACAGTGAAAGGCCGATCGCAAGGTGGGATTAAAATAACTCCCCGTGATTCACTGACCCAGCGTCACTCAACTCAGCTCCTGGTCCAGCAGGCCGCAGTGTCTGCAGGTATTCGCTCCAGCCACATACTACACCACCAGATTTCACACATGAGCTCACTTCCTGAACCAAGGAGGTAAAATAATTAGTGAAATCTGGTGGTGTAGTGCATGGTTGGAGCAAATCTCTGCAGGCACTAGAGTCCGCAGGACATGGAGTTGAGTAGCGCTGCATTAGTCAGTGCATAAAAATACTGCCTCAACCGCCAACCTACTGACAACATGGGGGTGTGAACCACAGACACCCCCTCCCCCCTCCCCCCCTCACCACCTTATAGCAAAATGGGTTCAGAGTAAAATCATCACTGATTGAGAACAGTTAACTCTACCAGAGAACACAGGGTCCTTATTGGACTCATATAAACTCTGTTAGAGATGATTTAACCCAGAGAATTTAGCCATTTCCACACACCTCTTCTTATACAGAAATGCCAGTTTCAGGACACATAGCCCAAGGCAGTAATTAACACAGCCCCGCCCTACAGCCACACCCTACAGCCCCGCCCTACAGCCACACCCTACAGCCCTGTCCTGCAGCCACACCCTACAGCCCCGCCCTACAGCCACACCCGACAGCCCCGCCCCACAGCCACACCCTACAGCCCCGCCCTACAGTCTACGAAACTGCTCAGAGGAGCTGCCAGTGAACACTGCTTCACCTTAACGGCTGAGCTGGCCTGTTAGCCAACACGCTAAAACTCAGCATGCACAGCGCTCACGGCCTTCTGTTTGCAGGCCAAGCACAAACACCATTTCTTTAGCCCATTATTTTATGCACTTTTGATCTGCAGATGTCAGTGATATCATCTATTCTGTTAATGCCTAACATACAGAATAGATGCCTTCAAATTCCTGGCAAAAAATGAATGCTAAGACAGTGACGCCTTGAGCATAAGTAATGCTAACATACTGTACATGAGTAATGCTAGCATACTGTACCAGAGTAATGCTAACATAACGTACTTCAGTAATGCTAACATACTGTACTTCAGTAATGCTAGCATACTGCACTTGAGTAATGCTAGCATACTGTACTAGAGTAATGCTAATATAACGTACTTGAGTAATGCTAACATACCGTACTTCAGTAATACTAGCATACTGCACTTGAGTAATGCTAGCATACTGTACTTAAGTAAGGCTAGCATACTGTACATCAGTAATGTTAACATACCGTACTTCAGTAATGTTAGCATACTGTACATGACTAATGCTAGCATACTCTTCATGAGTAATGTTAGCATACTGTATAGATGTAATGTTAACATACTCTGCATAAGTAATGCTAGCATACTCTGTGTGAGTAATGCTAGCATGTTAGCACACCACAGGAGTAATGTTAGCATGCTATACAGGATCCCACAGTAGCTTCAAAGACAGGCAAGTGTCTATAGCCCTATGAATACCTTTTAAGAGTTGTACAGTATATTGGGCTTGTTCATACTGAAAGGAACCAGTTAATAAATCTGACAACTTACTGTAATAACAGGTATTGAATGGATGCTAAGAGGGTAATGCAGTAGATCTGTAAAAAGATTCACTTGCATTCATAGGTGACCACTTTTGCTGGGAAGTGAATAAATGTTTAAATATCAACATTAGAGGTTGATCTTAATTGAAAAAATTCAAATACGAACATGTAAGAACTTGAAGTTATATTTTTACAACACTGACAACCTCACAGTGTAATATGACCAGTGCGTTCCCTGGCCTTTATGAGTCCAGTGCCAAACATATAAAATTAAAAATAGGCCACATTTAACGTACAGGAAGCGGAGAGTTTATCAGACGTTTCAGACCACATAAATAGGACGAGCCCATCGCATGTGACCTTTAAGCCAGTGGAATCTCTCTCTGACCGAGCGACGGAACTTTGGTTTCATCGAACCCATAAATGGGCGGGGCTACTGTGTGTGACGCACAGGTTTCATCCAATGACTGAGTTCTGCTGAGGCAAGCAAAGTTCAATGATTGACAGCTCGGTGTTGCTCCATCCATCACCAGGTTCTCGAAACCTGTCCCCATCACTGTTTTGACCAAATACCATCTGGGAAAGGTTTCCTTTTTAAAATCTCCTTTTTGAAAGACTTATATCTCATATATATGAATTAACTATGTTCTAAAAAAAATAATTAGAATGAAGTTTGGTATTTCTGATACAAACAGGCACAAGACCAAGCCAAATGAATGAGTTATGACTTATGGGTACAAGCAGAAATAGAATATAAATACAAATAGAAGGGACTGTGGTTTATGGCATTTCAATCTACAGTACAGTCAAGGTAAAAACACGCTCTACAGTTATAAAACTTCCCCCAGTAAAGGCTTAGGTTTATCATCGTCATGCAAACAAAGCTTCTGATGGGCGTCATTATTTAGAAATAGCAGTACGATCCATCAGTACTTCACAGAGTGAAAGGCCAACACATTTACACAGTTTACACACAGATATGAACCATGAAGGATGGTGGTAAATTACTGAAATACACAAAGACAAAACTTGAATGGTTTCATGATTTTTTATAGAATGAACAAAATGACATCGTACAACAGACAACAGCACACACGCTAGTACAAAGTGCCAGAAAGAAGGAAAATAATAATAAAATGAACCTCATGTTTTTTGTTTTTTCTTCTTCTCATCATTCCGATGTACTTTAGAGCCCGGTAATATGGCACAGCATTGGTGTCCAAAAACAACAACAAAAATATATATAGTTTTGTGTCAATCACCACCAGGGGCTGGAACAGGCTTAATTCCCACTCTGTACACATTTAGGTCCAGCTATCCTCTGTTTTGTTTCAGCATTTCACTCAGAAATTATTGCACAAAAAGCCAGAGAAGACAGGCTCTATTCACCCCTCCTCAACCCCCCCGCCCCCCCCCCACCCCACCCCCACCCACCTCCAACCCCACAAAGTTTAAACAATATAAAAAAAGAACAGAAAACAAAAAAGGAAGAGGAAAAGGAACAGGAGGAGGAACAGGAAGCGGATCAGGAAAAGGAACAGAAACAGTAAGAGGAATAGGAAGAGGAATAGGAACAGAAACAGGAACAGGAAGTGGCACAGGAAGAGGAAGAACAGGAAGAGGAACAGGAAGAGGATCAGCAAGAGGAACAGAAACAGTAAGAGGAACAGGAAAAGGAATAGGAACAGAAACAGAAAGAGGAAAAGGATGAGTAAAAGGAACAGAAACAGACCAAACTGAACCTTCAGTCCTTTTTTCACAGGCAGGTTGGTGATGTTAGCCCTCCTGAGCACACCCAAGGCCAGGCCGACGCAGAGACAGAGAGCCGGTCCAGGAGACACAACTTCCCCGGCACAGAAGAGGAAGTGCTCAGCTCTTCTGTCTGTCTATTCGTTTGTGGGATTTCTCTCTGTCTCAAGCTTGTGTGCATGTGTGTGTTTGTGTGCACAAGCGTGTGCGTGTGTGTGTTTGTGTGCACAAGCGTGTGCGTGTGTGTGTTTGTGTGCACAAGCGTGTGCGTGTGTGTGTGTGTGTTCATTCTTCCTACGACCTTTACAGAACAGCCTGCCATCATAAAAACCCAAGCATCCACGTGTCGTACTTAATTCAGTGCAAACTGTATCCCAGGTGATATTCTCTGAGTAGCGGATGCACAGAGGGCGAGTAGAAGGCTCTCTTCACCCCCCCCCCCCAGACACCCCTCCCTACTCCACTCCTTTAATTCACCAGCCCAAACTTGCCCCTCCCAAAAAGCACAAACTGGGGAGTACAGCACAGTCCAGTAAAAAAACAAAAACTTCAGATCCTCCAGGTTGCTGTCGCCGTCACTGCTGCACAAGCATGTCGACACGGCAACACGCCACGCCCCCCCCCCCGTGTCCCAAAAAAAGGACTGTGGTGAGGGGGGGTTTCAGGCCCCATGGTGTAACACTCCATCTCAGGGGCTGACCTGTCCCAACGGGGTAGCCAAATCTTCATCTCCGTCCGCTCCTCCTCCTCCTCCTCTTACACTATGGTCTCCAGGCCCATCAGTTTGGGGATGAGGATGCGGGGGGTGACGCCGTTGTTCAGGTCCTCCTCGAACTCCAGCAGCTGTCCCATGAAGTTCAGGTTGGGGGAGATGATGGGCCTCCTGGCCTTGACGAACTTGTAGGCGTCGGTCATGGTCATCCAGGTGTGCTTCATCAGGTAGGCGATGACGATGGTGGCGGAGCGCGAAACGCCAGCCTGACAGTGTATCAGGAGGCCCTGCCCCGCCTGGTGAGCTTCCTCTGAAACACACACACACACACACACACACGTTGCTATTTATTTTCTAAAACATGCCTTCCTGTGAAGTATATTTTTCATGATATTTTTCAGAAAGTCCAAGTTTACAACATACTGCAGTATATCACTTTTTTTTTTTTTTTTAAAACAGCCCCTACATGGAGATCCCAGACAATCCCAAAGCCAGAAGCAGCAAGACATATCCAGAGAGAACAGCCCAGAGCATCACAGACAGCTTATCTACAACAGACATGCGTCTACTCAGAGTTCATACAGGGACTGCAGGCAAGAAAGAGCGGTCTTTCTATGTCACCATCCAACAAATCCAAAACTAACATATCTAGTAGAACAGCTGCCAATATACTACATCTTTTTATTATAATATTTTTTAAAAGGTTTTTTCTTTATTAACAGAAAATTCCATTAGCCCAAGTGCAAACACCCAAGGCAGCAAACCTGGTCCAGGCCATGGAAATGACTGACTGTGCTAGCCTGTTTCACACCTCACTTTAGCCTGTGTCAGATCCTGTGTTAGCCTGTGTCAGGCCCTGTTTTAGCCACTGTTAGCCTGTGCAATATGTCACGAAAATACAGCAAATCCACATGAATAAAATTACACTCTGTTCATAGAAACAGGAATAACAACAACAACCTTTAATTAAAGTGGCAGCCCCAGAGTCTATGGCAGAGGCTCCTCCCACAAACACAGGCTACTCCCAGACTGCATCTGCTCAGGATCATTCCTTCCTGTTTTCCGACCGCCAGTTCTTGGCTGTGGCCCCACAGATTTTTTTTTAAAGCGAGAGATATTACATAAAACAATAAGGCTCCCTCACCCACATGTGCCGATGACATCATTAAGAACAAAATAAGATTTTAAAAATCCCCTAAGCAAAGGGGTGTAAAAACCTTTCATTTTCATACACAGATCATATCATCATATTTACTGTTACCTTAACCCTTTAGCCACCAGTTATATATTCCTGTAGACTCCTTTAGCTTAAAAAAACCTACATACTGTATGGAGCACCATGATTTCATCAGACGTAACACACACACACATATATTTTATAGGTGTGTATATCTACACACACACACACACACACACACATGTTTTATAGGTGTGTATATGTAAACACACACACAGCTGAAGCCCTTCACAAACACGCACTACAGGCCCGTATGCGAAGCGTTGGCGGCGCAGACGTACCGATGAACTCGAAGGCTTCCTCGAAGTACTGGCGCAGGTTCTGCTTGTTGCTGTCGGTGGCGGGCAGGCGCTTGTAGCTGAGCGCGCCGCGCTCGTAGTGGAAGAGCGGCAGGTGCGTGGTGACGTTCAGCACGTAGCCGATGTTCAGGCGCTGCATCAGCTCCAGGTCCTGCGCGTCCTGCTCGTTGCCCAGGAACAGGAACGGCAGGATGGGCGTCAGCTCCGCGTTCTCGATGTCCGGCGTGGAGGGCAGCGACGGGGGCGCCCCGCCCCCAGAGATCCCCGCGGCCCCGCCCGAGTCCAGCGCCTCCTGCAGGTGCAGCGAGTTATCGCACAGGTTCTCGTGGTTCTGCCGGAAACTGCTCAGCCCTCCTGGGGGGGGGGGGGGGGGGGGGGGGGACACAGAAAGTTTAATCACTGTGAGGTTCTGTAAGTCCTAGAACACAGAGTCAGTAGCGACAAGCAGACGCCCTGCTGCTCACTCAGACCCAGGCTGCAGACCCCTCTACTGAACACACTGATAGGAGAGCTCTCCCCATATCACACAGGTAGAGTCAGTCACCTGAACACCGCCTGGCTCACAGGTAAAACACCGCTTTCTTTCTTACTTTCTTACTCCTCACCTGAACACAGCAGCTGTGTCTCAGATACACAGTCCTCAGTGTGGAGGGAAAAAGGAGGGAAAATACAGACAGTATGAAAATACATACTGATGGAACTGTGAATGTCTGAATTATATAATTATACTGTATATCCTTTATTAAGTATCATTTACTAAAGCAATTCAACAGGAAAAAATGTTTAAAGCCAGCCGAGAACACGTGTAGGTTTCACACTCAAAAGACAAACCTTTCTGTGGCTGCTTATTACTTATTAATGAGTTCAGTCTGAGCCAGACCACAGACAGCAGACTCCCACACTGCTGCTGCTCATAGATAATGAGGCGAAGGCCGGTATTCTGGGTGGGAAAAAGGGCAACCGGCTCTTTTAAAACTTCTGATAACAGAAGTTAAACAGTTAAACACAGTTATGCAGAGTTCCTGATACAGGCCAAGGATGCCTCTGGGCAGTTATGCCTGAGGCTGAAATTTGAATTTTGCCAAATGAAAATAAAATAAACAAAACTGTTCCTGACCTTTAGCTTTTTTTCATGAACCAAGTGAAAATGTTTCTGTTCTGGCAGACACAGGGCCATCGGCATGTGTGAATATTTTTGGACAATTCACAAGCTTCCAAAACGTCCGAAAATATTCATCTGTGATCCAACAGCGCCAAAACGCCTCCTGGGATTTAGAATGGATCAGCATTACACAAAAAAGAGCAAGAACTCTGACCTCTAACTTTTACGCAAGATTGCTCAACAGCCACTGATAGTCCACCCTGGTGGCTCGCCATCTTGCAAAACGACTTTCAAAATGGCTTCTCAGGGGTCTGAATCCCAGCCAAAAATAGTGATGATTTATTAATGAAATTATTTATGTAGTTCAGGGTATGTTATTCAAACACATAAAAAAAAGCTATCAACATTTAGCACCCGCTTAGGCCCCCCCCCCCCCCCCAGAAAGTGTTTACATAGACAGGAAAGGAGATATTCTCCCTGGGTTTCAGTGAGCCAGAAGTCTGTCCTTGGGCACCTGTTAGCATTACCTCATCACCCTCCACCCCCCCACCCCGACCCCCCGCTCCCCCTCTACACCCTCCCCAGGCCTCATGGGGCTGGAGCATGAAACAATGTATCAGTTCATGCATTGTTCACATTACAAGCGCTGACCTCATGCCAAGTGATGTCATCGTGTGCCATTCACTGCGTCACCATGGAAACGTGGCAGGTGGGGTTCTGGTCGGTACAGTTAGGGGAAGTTTACAGACCAAACACTCAGGGGAGCCAATTAATATCTCTCATCGGTTTGTTTCGTATTGAGTTCTTAACCTCTTCATATTCAAAATACTTTCAGACAAGGTTGTGGGAAAACCTGGGAAAATGGGGAAAGGTTTCATGCATATTTACAATCATACTTGGTACAAAGTTAAAGTTGTCACTTTAAGGAACTAAAGAGCATTTCATTCACAAAGTTACTGTGTGGTACTGACAGTCTGGCTTCTCTGTACCACACATAACTGCCTTGGGGCTTTTATCTCAACTTACTAATCTAATGTAAACTCACAAGACGGGATATTCTTTCTTATTCAGATCATTCATCCATCTCATATAACTGTGGCGTCAGAAACGTGAGAAACCAAATATTCTACAGCATAGCAGCTGAACACCAGCAGTCAAACGCAGCTGAACACCAGCAGTCAAATGCAGCTGAACACCAGCAGTCACACGCAGCTGAACACCAGCAGTCACACGCAGCTGAACACCAGCAGTCACACGCAGCTGAACACCAGCAGTCAAACGCAGCTGAACACCAGCAGTCACACGCAGCTGAACACCAGCAGTCACACGCAGCTGAACACCAGCAGTCAAACGCAGCTGAACACCAGCAGTCACACGCAGCTGAACACCAGCACTCACACGCAGCTGAACACCAGCAGTCAAACACCAGCAGTCAAACGCAGCTGAACACCAGCAGTCACACGCAGCTGAACACCAGCAGTCAAACGCAGCTGAACACCAGCAGTCACACGCAGCTGAACACCAGCAGTCAAACGCAGCTGAACACCAGCAGTCACACGCAGCTGAACACCAGCAGTCACACGCAGCTGAACACCAGCAGTCAAATGCAGCTGAACACCAGCAGTCACACGCAGCTGAACACCAGCAGTCACACGCAGCTGAACACCAGCAGTCAAACGCAGCTGAACACCAGCAGTCACACGCAGCTGAACACCAGCAGTCACACGCAGCTGAACACCAGCACTCACACGCAGCTGAACACCAGCAGTCAAACACCAGCAGTCAAACGCAGCTGAACACCAGCAGTCACACGCAGCTGAACACCAGCAGTCAAACGCAGCTGAACACCAGCAGTCACACGCAGCTGAACACCAGCAGTCAAACGCAGCTGAACACCAGCAGTCACACGCAGCTGAACACCAGCAGTCACACGCAGCTGAACACCAGCAGTCAAATGCAGCTGAACACCAGCAGTCACACGCAGCTGAACACCAGCAGTCACACACAGCTGAACACCAGCAGTCACACGCAGCTGAACACCAGCAGTCACACGCAGCTGAACACTAGCAGTCAAACGCAGCTGAACACCAGCAGTCACACGCAGCTGAACACCAGCAGTCACACGCAGCTGAACACCAGCAGTCACACACAGCTGAACACCAGCACAGCCCCCGTCATTGTTCACAACCTCACAGAGAAAAGTACCTTGAAGTGTTTTTGTCTTTAACTCTTTCATTTGTGCACTCTGTCACTCTTTCATTTGTGCACTCTGTCACTCTTTCACTTTCAGCTCCTGCCATCATGTTGGCACTTCAGAGGGAGAGGAGGCCAACAGACCCGCACCCTCACTGCTTTTAACCAAACACAACACAACGGCTGCACTCTGCACAACACAAGTATCAAAATAATTATCCCTGTTAAAAAACAGGGGGTGGGGTGGGGTGGGGTGGGGGGGGGGGTCAAAACTGAACTGGTCTAAAGCAGTCTGGAGCGGGGAAAATTCACCATGACTTTACCACTTTTGAGTCTCCTTATGAAAACAGGAAGTGGCTTAGAGATAGAGCGTTACAGCAAGAACAGAAACACAGTGACTCACACACTGCAGCCAACGCCACTGAAATACCAGCTCACGTGATTAACCAGCTCTCCTAAAAGCTAATGCTGTTACACTGTTAAGAGAAGCTAGTTTTATACATTTAACATAATTAACCAGCTCTCCTAAAAGCTAATGCTGTTACACTGTTAAGAG
>CM077289.1:64418599-64596099 GCA_039654925.1 Anguilla pacifica | reverse complement strand
ACCGCCCCGCGGATGTGGCACTTGTTGTACTCCATGAAGGGCCGGCAGTCGATGATGACGGGCGCCGGCGGCCCCGGCTGGTGGCCCTTGTAGGAGCGGGTCATCTTGCGGGCCAGCTCGTTGGGGTAGATGAGCCGGACGGGGGAGGGGGGCCGGACGGCGGGCGGGGCCAGGGGCGCGGAGAGGGGCGGAGTCAGGGCATCGCTGTTGTTGACCATGGGGGGGGCGCCGGGGGGCAGGCACACGGCGGAGCTCAGATTGGGGCTGCTCACGCTCACCCTCGCCGCCCCGCCCTTCTCGTACGTGCTCACCGCACAGCAGCTCACGCTGCTGCAGCCACAGGACAAGGAGCGGGTCGAGCCGCTGGACGAGGGCATATAACTCAGCTCGGTCGCCCGGATCTCCACCACCGTGGTGCTGATCAGCGTCTGGCCGCTGCCGTGGGAGACAGAGTCCAGGTAGCGGGCGGTGTCCAGGCGGAGCTTCAGTTCCTGCGGTCGGATCGGCCTCAACGCCACCACTATTCTGTCGTCTAGAGGAGAGGGAGGCATGTGGAAACGGCGGGTTTGGCGATCCAGGAAGAACCGGAGAGTCCCGTCTAGGAGGCAAGGAACACGGCCCAGGAGGCTTCGGGTTATTCACCAAACCGGTAGACGCGAGAGAGCCCGTACGAGAGACAGACCACCGGAGACAGGCTGGCCCGGAGATACCGGCCTGAGCACGAGACTGCAGCCTTACAGCACGGGCACTTTTTACCTGATGCAATTCACCGCCAAAGAGACTCAAACCATTTGCTGTTACATGTTCAAAATAAATATCTAATGAATAAATTAAAAAATATACAAATGCAAGTATCATGCAGGCTAATACACCAAGACGTTGTCCGGCAGATTTGTTTTAGTCTAAACGGCTGGGTAAATAAACTGTTCAGTTTATAGCAACGCATCATGTGTATGTGATGCCCTCTCGCTCTCCTCGCGCTTAAAATGAGACCGCCAGACTTGGCGATGGGGATACTAAATTCATTGCGGTGCTCGGCCGCTAAATATATAGTGGGGTTGCATTCCGTTTGGGGAATTCGACTCCGTACAACTGAATTTATTGTGAAAGCCAGACCCAAACAGGCAGCATATGCGGGTCAAATAGAGCGTTCAACTTAATCAAAAAAAGAAAAGAAAAAAAGTCTCATCATTGATCTAACGGGATTTCACGTTGCTGTCCTCGGATAGTCCGGGTCTCTGCACATTTTCCGCGGCTTAAATGTAACATAGCCCACTGCACCAACTCACTGCAGTCGCTTTCCCCCCCAAAACACGTCTGAAGCGGTTACAGACTGCGTTAAATGCCATTTCGTCCTTTATCGTGCCACGATTATGTTTGTTTTCACCACCCCCACGGCTACGTACCCGCTATACACATACAAAATACAGTCGAATGAGCGGCGAGACCCCGCAACACAGAAATCAGGGAGATATGCTAATTACAGCGACCGGCATGTGGACGTGCTGAGAATGAATTGACTTGTTTCGGCATAAATCCACGGTCTGAGAAGTTTTCCCCCTCATCCAAATTGTAACGCCAAATGACGTCGCAAAACAACTATCCGTTCAAAAATGCGTGTGAACCGTGCTCACCATCTGTACGCTATCAATCATAATTACACCGTAGCTGGGCATCGATCAGCTTGCTTGCTTGCTTTCGGAGACGCGAGATCGACCCACATCATCAACTTGAGAAACTCAGATGTAAACCTACAGGTATAGAGAGCAGCAATGCTTAAATTTCAGGCAAGTGTTATTAATAATCGGCACTGCGTCCTGTTCTCCTTGCATTCGGTGAAAACGTGTATTTATGTGACGGAAAAGCGCTATGGTCACTGTAATATTGCCGTGCTGTACGAAACACATGCAGTTTAGCATGTCATGTACATAGCATTGACTGTATACACATTAAATATATATTTAAAAACTTTCTCAACGAGTTACATATAATTTCAGGTTTTAACAAAGAAAAAGTTTGACTTACATTTAGAAAAAAACCTTGGTACAGCCCCGATGTTTTTGGTCAGATTTTTAATAGTTTCTAATCAACAACGTTGACTCCATTCAGCCCGTCCCATTGCTGTGAATCCGCAACATTTTTACTTTCAGCCCTGGTCCCAGTCATATAATATAAAAGTGGGGTCAACCAACCTAGAGAAGTACTACTTTACGATTGACGCGCCTAGGAACCAGTAGAAGACGTCATTAATATTAAATACGCGATCATTTAAAGCGATAACCAACCGAGAAAAGGGAGGGTGGAGTTTGTCGGGTGTAAAGTCAGCTTTCTCAGGGTTGTCGAGTGAACAATGCTGATGGGCTCTGTATATGAGAGCAGGGGTGATGTCATTGGCAACCAATCAAAAGGCTGTACGGCCGGAGCGAGGCAGAACGAAGCAGCAGCCGGGCCTGTGCGGCGCGAGCAGAGCCGCGAGCTCAGCTCTGGGACGGACGTAGCGCGCGCCTCCATTGTGTCTTTTCAAACGCGCGAGCTGGGCTGCCGCGGTGAAATATGTGTTCAGACATTCTGACGTGTTCAGTGCACTGCCACCGCAGGACAAATACGCGGCTGAGTGTAAACTGAACATATGGAACGCTGATGTCTGTTCCCAGTGCTTGCAGCTGGTTAGGAATATTATAGATTTGTAGAAATGCAGGTTTTGTGTTATAAAGAATCAAATTTTGTGTAAAATTAAATACAATAAAAATACACATCAACAAACATATGTATGTATTCATTTGCAGAAATACTCAATATATTATCAATATATTATAATATATATCTCAATTCCCAGAAATATAAGCAATATCAAATTTTGATTCACATACAAATCCACTATTATGAAAAACCTATGGGGAAAATTTCAGATGTGATTGCATTGTTAAAGCAATACATTACTTGTGCCATGTGATTGTTTCAAATTTTCTTATGGGGAGGTGTACGTTTCCTCTGCACACACAGGTTAGACTTAAATTTCAGTGGAGGATGGTGCAAACCCCCCCCCCCCCCCCCTCCATGCAACCCATGGCTACTACTCAAGCATGTTGTCTCTCTGTTACAGCTACGTGACTACAGTGACCCAAGGAAGCCTTTGACAAATGTCAAGTAATATTATTGCTGGTAAATCTCACTTTTTGGCACACACTCCGACGCGAAAGTGCCAAGTTGGCAGGCAGCACCTTCCCATATGACATGGGGGAGACGCGGCACGGGGCTGGGGAGGGGGAGGACGTGGAGCTGGGGGGGTGGGGCACAGGGCTGGGGGGTCTCACCAGCATCACAAACCCGGTCGTATCTCAGCCCAGCTATTTATACCTTCAACGGCAGCCCAGGACAATGCAGAACATTCATTATTACCGCTAATAATAGCAACAGGCACGGCAGTTTAATTTTAATAGAGGTGCTGTTGCAGCTGAGCTGGGGTGGTTTTCGTGATTGCTGAGAAAAATACTTCAGTCTGTTGTTGTTGTTTTTATGGTGAGATGGTTCTGATGGCTGATTTCTTCATGGTGAAATAGGTCAGGTTGTTGTTGCTTTTAATTTGTCGTTGTCTGGATTGCTCTTGCCTTCACGCTGCGGTTGTTTCTTGGCGTTGTATTCCGTAGTTCGGGCTGCGGTTGTCTTCATCGTTCGAGCGCCATTTTGTGCTCTTCACAGTTTCCCTGGCCCACTTCATCAGTTCTCTTTCCCTTTGATCTTTTTTTTTTTTAAACACTTCCTTTTCGCTCAGCAGAGAGCGTAGTCCAGCCCATCTGCATTGTAGCTAAATTAAGGAAGTGCTAACACACTTCACTGCCGTTACATTGTTCTGAGCAAACCCAGCTAATGAATCAAAAAGAAAGGGTAACACAAGCACCTGCACTGTTCAAAAATAAAGTGAAAGCACGTTGGGGTTTGACTGAACCTACTCCTGTGTGCAATGCACTGCATGCAGTGTTCCATCTGAGCTCTACACAGTGCTGGGGCAGGTGTCATTGGGGGGCCAAAGAGCTGCGAGTTTGAGTCCTTCGGTGAGTCACTGCTGTTACACCCTTGAGCAAAAGGCCTTTACTTCAGTAAATATTCAGCCGCGTAAACAAGTGCCAAAGCGTGTGCGAGACGTAACCTGTGAAAGTCACAGAGAGGGGAAGCATCTGCTAATCCATGAATAATGGAAATAATGGAAAAGCTGCCATATTGACTGCTGTCCTTAACGGTGCTAAATTTAGAGACGGGAAAAGCTTTCAAAGTCAAACGGAGCCACTAAGCATATTCAGATGCATCCCAAAAATTCAAATCCGCGAGTCACGGCCCAGGAAAGAGGCCGCAATTATGCGGCTCCTTCATCGCAAAACAGCGGATAAGCCTGGGAAACTCTCCGAAAGTTTCTGCCAATGCCACCGCGGCACGGGCATGGGCATATTCCACGGCATGGGCATCCACCATGGCACAGGTATAAAACATGGCATGGGCATCCACCATGGCACAGGTATAAAACATGGCATGGGCATACACCATGGCACAGGTATAAAACATGGCATGGGCATCCACCATGGCACAGGTATAAAACATGGCATGGGCATACACCATGGCACAGGTATAAAACATGGCATGGGCATACACCATGACCACCTGCTAGGATTCAGTTAGACTCGAGTTTCAACTTTGAATCATAATTACATAATAATAATAATAATAATAATAATAATAATAATAATAAATTATTCACAGACACAGTTTGGTGGGTTAAATTTGGCAAAAAGTGTTCATCTGAAGTAAAAAAGTAGCCTAAGGTTTTGTGTGTGTGTGTGTGTGTGTGCTCTCATCTTGTGTGTGTGTGCACGTGTGCTCGCACGTGTGTTCTGTGTGTGTGTGTGTGTGCACGTGTGTGTGCTGTGTGTACGACAGGCGCTCTTGCAAATTCATATCTATTTTTGAGCACCTGGATATACTGCACACCTGTCCCTGCAGAAAGGGACGCAGAACGGCTGTAGACCCACATGCCCATATCGCCAGCAGTGATGTAGGCGGGGCTTGTACCCGCTCCCCCAGCCCCCCCCGCCCCCCCCCGCCCCCCACCACCCCCCCCACGCCCGGGTTGATTCTGGTCTTAAGCTCAGCTTTCGGACGGCCCTCTATTGGGTGACTGTAGCTGTCATGGCAGGGCCACAGGCAGAAATCCCCCCTCACTTCCAGGGTCTCGGGGGTGGGTGGGAATTTGGTTATTGTGTAAATGTGTGGAGCAGAATGTCACCCCCCCCCCCCCACAGGTATCTCAGTCCTTTGATCTTTCACCCTGCAGGTGCACCTACCTGCTCTAGGCCGCATGACCTGCGCCTCCCCCTCGAGCCCTGCTCTGTGTTCAGCGCCTCCTCACCGCGCACACAGGAAGCCGTCTGCACGCGGCTGAACACCCACACCTGAGAGGCTTTCCGTGTAGGCGGGCAGGCAGGCAGGCGGGCAGAAGGGCAGGTGGGCAGGCGGGCAGGTGGTAAATCCAGAGAGTTTCTAAGAAATGAAATATGGAGGTTTGCTACTTCCGCTCCTTGCGGCCTTGCGTTTGCACGTGTGTTTTATTTCAGGTGTTTTATTTATAAAAGTGCCTTTCATCCCTTTCCAACAGCTCAAAGCCCTTTACCCTCCCCCCCTCCCCCCCTCCAGTGTGCTGCCCCCAGCTGGGTGATGATGCACGGCGGCCATTTTGTGTCACAGCTCTCTCCTAGCACATGAGGTGGAGAAGGAGGGGAATATTTACCCAGTGAAACTGCCCTCACAAGTGCAGCGGTACGTTGGCGGTAATGCCCGTACACTCCGACGGTGAAGGCCGCACTTCCCCCGAGAGACAAAGCAGGTTTCGTTTCACCAGCTTTCAGCCTCGTGCGGGTCACTGTAGCGTCCCGAAAATGTTTTGGTAACCGCTTCAGCCGGCCACAGAGCGGCGAGGCACGTGTGCCTCTCGTTCACGGACAGAGCAGAAGTTTTAATCCCACCTTCAGTTCTGCTCACAGAGCCACAAAGCAAAGGGCAGCAGTGTGGTTTAATGGGTAAGGAGCAGGTCTTGTAATCTGAAGGTCACAGGTTCGATTCCCCGGTAGGACACTGCTGTTGTACCCTTGAGCAAGGTACTTCACCTGCATTGCTTCAGTTTGCATCCAGCTGTGTAAATGGATGCAGTGTAAATGCTGTGTAAAATGTTGTGTACGTTGCGCTGGATAAGAGTGTCTGCTAAATGCCTGTAATGTGAATCTCTTGGGGCTGTTGTTTTTTTCTCTCCCGTGATGGGGTGAAAAGAGCAGAAAGCAGAAAGCAGAGCTTGCTGGGCGTGATGTGCGCAGAACCTCCGCGCTGATCCGAGGACCCGAAACCCACTTCCTGTGCAGCAGGCGAGACGGCTCTGAGGAGCAGAGGCGCTGTGAGACCGCGACGGAGAAGAGGGCGAAACCGCAGCAGGGGCGCCTGTGACGGCGGGGCGGGGGGGGGGGGCGAGGCGGGGCGGGGGGGCTGGATCTGGGGGTTCTCATGGTTCTGATGGTTCCAGTGGCTCTTATGGTTCTGGGGGTTCTGATGGTTCTGATGGTTCGAGTGGCTCTTATGGTTCTGGGGGTTCTGATGGTTCTGATGGTTCCAGTGGTTCTGGGGGTTCTGATGGTTCTGGTGGCTCTTATGGTTCTGGGGGTTCTGATGGTTCTGATGGTTCCAGTGGTTCTGGGGGTTCTGATGGTTCTGGTGGCTCTTATGGTTCTGGGGGTTCTGATGGTTCCGGTGGCTCTTATGGTTCTGGGGGTTCTGATGGTTCCGGTGGCTCTTATGGTTCTGGGGGTTCTGATGGTTCCGGTGGCTCTTATGGTTCTGGGGGTTCTGATGGTTCTGATGGTTCTGTAATGGTATGGCGGCACGTTCCCCAGCCATGCTCTGGGCTCAGTCACGCTCTCAGAAGGCCCGGTCTGTCATAACCACCGCTCAGCGGAACGTCCTCCCTCCTTATTAACATGTTTCATTCCTGCAGCGAGAGGGGGCCATCCCCATGACGATGCCCCCCCCCGGCTGTAGAGCAGTGGTGTGCGTAGCGTGACACACTGACATTAAGCATATGCCACGGGCTTCTCCGGCACCAGATCTCAGCATCCGCGGGTTATTCTGGAACTACTGCTGAGACTGAATTTTCCCCTCGCACCAAATAAGCCTCAGCTGGTTGCCTGTGTTGTGGAACACTGGACTCCCGTTCCTCTGGCAGAATTCCGGAATTCCTGCATTATTCCTATTAACCCATGTGTTCTATTTGGGCCTGCTTAACCCTGTGAAGAGCTGGGTTTTTGGAATGCTTTTCAAAAAAAAAATTATAAGTCAGTGTTCTATAACTCCACTGCTTTCAGTCACCAGTAGCGATTGTGACATCACCATTAGAATATGCAGTTGAGAGCATTCTCAGCACATATTTGTGATCTCACACGTTAAAGGATTAACAAAGGTTCCTGCACTTTCTTTTGCCGTAAGTATATTTAGCGTCATTAAATACATAAAGCATCTCTCACGTTTGGCGGTGAAAGGATAGTTTGCCACTCTCCACTTCTCTCAAAGCCACTCTGAATGTCTGTCTAGCCAGTGAGCGCGGGGAACATTCTGGTAAATAATGCTCATAACTGTTGAACAGCTTGTCTCGAACCTGCGCCTCAGATCTGGAAAGATGCTCAGATGGACACACAGCTTGCGTTTAAAAAAAACGAAAAAATTAAAAAGCAGGCATCCGGAAAAGGTGATGAGGGAGGGGAGGGCTGGGTGCCCAGCCAGTAACCTGAAATCACTGTGCTCAGCCAATAAGCTTGCTGCGTCCTTGCCTTTCCCATCCAATTGCAACCTGGCATGGTGGCCACACCCACCACTGTGTCTCACTTACAGTCAGGAAAAAGGGGTTTTAAATGTGATGTGTAGTTTTCAGGGTTTTAGATGTGATGTGTATTTGTCAGGATTTTAGATGTGATGTGTAGTTCTTAGGGTTTTAGATGTGATGTGTAGTTGTCAGGGTTTTAGATGTGATGTGTAGTTGTCAGGGTTTTAGATGTGATGTGTAGTTTTCAGGGTTTTAGATGTGATGTGTAGTTGTCAGGGTTTTAGATGTGATGTGTAGTTTTCAGGGTTTTAGATGTGATGTGTAGTTCTTAGGGTTTTAGATGTGATGTGTAGTTTTCAGGGGGGTTTCCGTAAGGCCAACAGCAAGACAGGATAAAAAAACAGCAGAATCCCCCATTCCAGACACAAAAGCCAACAAAAAAATGACTAACCACAGACTGTGAGGCAGGCTTCACCAAACCAAACCGACCGGCAGCCAGTCGCCAGGTCGATGGACCGACTGTCCTCAGGTGTCCTAACCCTAACCCTAACCCCCAAACAGCCTGAGGACCTGAGGAGAGGTCGGACCGTTCGGTTAATTTCCTGTGATTCCGGGCGCTGGCCTCGCGCTCGCGGTCTCACGCACTCAGGCAGTCGGCCATTTTCTTTCCGCAGACGAAAGCGCACTTTGACTCACACGCGTTCCTGACATCATCTTCGTGAAAAGAGTTCGCCGTCATTCAGAAACCCCTTTTGACTCATGATCTAAAAAAGAAAATAAAAAAATAATCCAAATGACTACAGCGAGGTTTACTTTGAGGCAAGATTTGTTTTGTGCGGTAAGAGCATGAGATTATGTGTTGGCTCATACAAACTGGCCATGTACCTGATGACTTGGTAAGGTTCATTGCCTAAGCCTGTTTCTGTGCACTGATGTAAGTCTCTCTGGAGAAGAGCAACTGTTAAATGAGTAAACATAAATGTGTGTGTGTAAACGTGTGTGTGTGTGTGTGTGTAAATGTGTGTATGTGTAAATGTGTGTGTGTGTGTGTGTGTGTGTGTAAATGTGTGTACACACAAATATGTGTGTGTGCGATGTGTGCAAATGTGTGTGCTGCTGAAGATAGAGGTATCTGTTCCTCCATTACTCAACCCAACCTGACTCTCCTGTAGCCTGAAGAGACTGTGAATCATTCACTGTCACTTAGCAACTGCCAAATATTGTTTTCCTAATAATCAAGAAGTATGCACACACACAAACACAAACACAAACACATGTACACCTGCGCACACACACACACACACACACACATAGACACACACACACACACAAACACAAACACATGCACACATGCGCACACACACGCACATACACATGCATACACACACAAAACCACATGCACATACATACACACACAAATGCTTACACATGGACGCACACAAACACACGCACACACACAGACATGCGTACACACACATACACAAACACACACACGTACACATACACACCACGGACACGCGTACACATGCACACACACAGGCACACAGAGACACACACACGTATATGGCTCATGATGTAATGAGCTCAAAATGGATGCCCTACATGAGAACGTGGGGCAAGTCCAATATTAGTCTTCGGGTACCATGACTGTCCATCTGCTCCTTCTCTCATATAACCTGACAAGACCTGACCTATACGCAACAGCTCCTATGAGACCACAGATCATCACGCTTTCTGACATCTACGTGAACCAAAAATTCATTACTGCAGCCGAGTCTTTGACGAATCCACCATCACTAGTGTTGAATGATCCCACTGAGTTCTCCCTGCTGCTAGTCGTTACTCAATAGCCATATTATCAGTGTTGTTATTCTCATGGTTCTGCGGACACACCCACCTGTAACACAGGACCGTGATGTCACTCCACACAGCTGAGCAGATTCAGGACACCATGATATCTATTACAAAACAAACAACACAGTTATGCACAGTTACGCCAGACTAATATCATGTCAAACCTAAACCTAAAATCATAAAAGTAAACAAGCAAAAAATCAGTCGTACAAATTTGGCTGTGGAAAGATCTGAAGCAGTCAGTTTTACATTTATGTGCCATTGGTCAATATCCCGGAAACAAACAAATGCCAAAAACACTGTAACGTACAAAGTTTGTTCTTGGAGAACAAAGGTCTTCTTTGTTAACACATCAGATCTTTCAAAAGATGATGAGGTCAGAAACCAACCAAAAAATACAGAGATCATTGTCCATGTGACCTAAGAGATCTGAAGTAGGAATACAAAGTTACAATAAGAGAATGTGGCCTTTCAAGTTATCCAGTGTTCCCTTCATCATAAACATTTCAAGAGTAGGTTTTTTTTAAATGTTTTTTTTTTTTCAAAATTCTAAGTCAGTGTTCTAGAACTCTGTTTCTTTCGGTTCCCTGCGGCGATTGTGACGTCAGCATTAGAATGCTCAGTTGAGTACATTCTATTCATGTATTTGTGACCTCACAACTTTAAAGGGTTAAAACTACAATAAGAGGATGTGGGTTGCAGAGTTTTGCAGTGTGCTCTCTGTTTTTAGACTACAGTGCAAGGTTGTGGGTTGTCATGGTTTCCACTGCACCTCTGAATGTCCTAGGGGGGGAGGTGGCAGCGCTGTGAGGGCAGCAGGTTTTGACAGCCATCACGTGAAGACACTGTCAGCATCCTGTCCTCTGTTTTTTCATCTGATGTCAGCTCATTCAGCTAAAAATACATTTTTTAAAAATGTGGAATATACGTGTATATATAAGTTTCGCTGATTTGTACAAATGCATGATTGTATTCATCGTGTTACAGGTGTGTGATTCTTCAGCTTGAGAAGAGGGGTCAGGGGGTCAGGGGGTCAGGAGATCAGGGGGTCAGGGGGTCAGCAGGGCGGAGGAGGTCCACAGTGACCGTGTTCCTGTGATCTCCTCCATCACATCTTTAACACACTGAAATTAGGAAGAAAATACTGGGCCCTGCACTCACCCAAATGAACAGTATCAATATTTACTCCACAGTCCGGCCAAGAAAAATTACACACACACACACACACACACACACACACACACACACATACACGCACAGACACATTGACTGAGGGTCTGATGCTAATAATGTAAAACAGGAACTGTTTTTAGGACAGGGGGGTCACCTGCTGTCCCCACCTCCCCCCCCCCCCCCCTTTAAAACACAATATCAGCCCCCAGGGCCACAGGATCCAGCCGCAGCCGGCTGCAGCTGCGTCCTCCCCCCGCACGGAGATTTGCAGTGTTGAAAAACACGGTTCGCCGAGTGCACACCAACCCAAGAGGGCCGCCGTGCGGGGGCGTCAAACTACAGCTCTGCGGGCCTCACAGTGTCTGCAGGCTATCCTGGGCTCGGTCCCCACAGTGTCTGCAGGCTATCCTGGGCTCGGACCCCACAGTGTCTGCAGGCTATCCTGGGCTCAGACCCCACAGTGTCTGCAGGCTATCCTGTGCTAGGACCCCACAGTGTCTGCAGGCTGTCCTGGGCTAGGACCCCACGGTGTCTGCAGGCTATCCTGGGCTAGGACCCCACAGTGTCTGCAGGCTTTAATGGGCTCGGACCCCACAGTGTCTGCAGGCTATCCTGGGCTCGGACCCCACTGTGTCTGCAGGCTATCCTGGGCTCGGACCCCACTGTGTCTGCAGGCTATCCTGGGCTCGGACCCCACGGTGTCTGCAGGCTATCCTGGGCTCGGACCCCACGGTGTCTGCAGGCTATCCTGGGCTCGGACCCCACGGTGTCTGCAGGCTATCCTGGGCTCGGACCCCACAGTGTCTGCAGGACCCCACAGTGTCTGCAGGCTATCCTGGGCTCGGACCCCACAGTGTCTGCAGGCTATCCTGGGCTCGGACCCCACGGTGTCTGCAGGCTATCCTGGGCTCGGACCCCACGGTGTCTGCAGGCTTTAATGGGCTCCTTTCCGTCAGCATCTGATTTAAGGCCTGTAAACAAAGCGTGTGCAAGCAAGGTGTGTGGACTATTTAGCCAATCAGTGACTCGAATGAATCAGACTGAGTTCTAAAACACAACAAAAACAGGACTGGAGTCCGACAGCTCTGATCTAGGTCAGCTGCAAATGGCAGACCAGTAAAGCACAAGTTCCCGTATCAGAGGGATGCAGGGTCTGCTAGTTTTTCTGCATATTTCAGAACTCATTTGCTTATTTGTACACAACACACAAGTGAAATAAAAAAAAAACTGGTTAAGCTGCGCTCGCAGACAAACAGCATATGTGCAACCGGCAGGCGCAGATTTGCAACCTGTTTGTGTTTTTGAAGGAATCTGCTCACGTGGCGAAGCAGAAATAACGAGGGCCGGGTGCTCGCCCGCTGAGTCACGCTCACGCCGCGCCCTGAACGCGCCCTGAACGCGCGCTGAACGCGCTCTGAACACGCTCTGAACACGCTCACACCGCGCCCTGAACGCGCTCTGAACGCGCTCTGAACGCGCCCTGAATGCGCTCTGAACGCACCCTGAACGCGCCCTGAACGCGCTCTGAACACGCTCACGCCGCGCCCTGAACGCGCTCTGAACACACCCTGAACGCGCCCTGAACGCGCTCTGAACACGCTCACGCCGCGCCCTGAACGCACCCTGAACACGCTCTGAACACGCTCTTAACACGCTCTGAACGCGCCCTGAACACGCTCACACCGTGCTCTGAACGCGCTCTGAACACGCTCACACCGCGCCCTGAACGCGCTCTGAACACGCTCACACCGCGCCCTGAACGCGCTCTGAACACGCTCACACCGCGCCCTGAACGCGCTCTGAACCCGCCCTGAACGCGCCCTGAACGCGCTCTGAACACGCTCACGCCGCGCCCTGAACGCGCCCTGAACGCGCTCTGAACACGCTCTGAACGCGCCCTGAACACGCTCACACCACGCTCTGAACGCGCTCTGAACACGCTCTGAACGCGCTCTGAACACGCTCTGAACGCGCTCTGAACACGCTCACACCGCGCCCGGAACACGCTCTGAACGCGCCCTGAACACGCTCACACCGCGCCCTGAACGCACTCTGAACCCGCCCTGAACGCGCCCTGAACGCGCTCTGAACACGCTCACGCCGCGCCCTGAACGCGCCCTGAACACGCTCTGAACACGCTCTTAACACGCTCTGAACGCGCCCTGAACACGCTCACACCGCGCTCTGAACGCGCTCTGAACACGCTCATACCGCGCCCTGAACGCGCTCTGAACGCGCTCTGAACACGCTCTGAACGCGCTCTGAACGCGCTCTGAACACGCTCTGAACGCGCTCTGAACACGCTCTGAACGCGCTCTGAACACGCTCTGAACACGCTCACAGCGTGCCCTGAACGCGCTCTGAACATGCTCTGAACGCGCCCTGAACGCGCCCTGAACACGCTCTGAACACGCTCTGAACGCCGGCCAGGCGTCCTCGGAGCTCGTCCTGGAAATCTGGAGCCTGGCTCGCGCCCCGGGAGCGGAACGGCAGCCGCCATCTTCTGCGCCCCGTCGTCTCGAGTCTGAAGGCGCCCGACGTGCTCATGGAGTCCTTCTTCAGCATTTCACTTAAAATAAGAAACGACACCAGGACTGTGAAAACACGAACGGTGAAAACTCTCAGCCGGGGCTTCAGGACTCACCTGGAAAAATACACAAGTGGTTCCTTTCAGAACATAAAAGAATAACAACGTGGTCTCAAGACAATCAGAAATGTTTTCGGCTCACAAAATCAGAAACCAGGAAACCAGGCGCAGTGGGTTAACTAATCAGCTGTTTTAATTGCTCAATTACAAACAACAATGAAAAGCAGCATGCATGGAATTGTTGGTGCAGAATGTTGCAGGTATTGCACTGACAAGTTGACCAATCACAGACTTTAAATTTACAATACAAACTTTACACTGTGACCAATCACAGACTTTAGATCTATAATATGTTACACATGACTAAGTCCTGGTACTGGGGAAAGCAGCCTGGCTTTTCTCTTTATTTCACTCAATTCGGTGGATATGGATGAAAAAATGTTGCTTGACATATATATATATATATTAAAACCTGAAAAATGCAGGTCGCTGATATTTATTGCTCAGAGTTATGGACATAGCACATTGCCGTTGTGCTGATTTAAGGCCTGTGTGTGTGAGATGGGCTTCCTCTAAATGGCACGTGTTACGCATTGCTGTGACAGAGATGAGCTGCTTCCCCTTCACTGTAAAGGGCTTTGAGTCTGTGAAAGGTGCCATACAAATCTATTCATATCGCACCATACATAAATATTTATCATTGTCGGGTGGAAGCATTGGTTTAAGAATAACACCATGAATTAGAGTTGTTGTGTTTTATTTCACTTTGACTTCTGTGTGAACTTCTGGTTTTGTAAGTTGTGTCTGTAAATTAGTCACTTTTCATGACGGTTTCAGTTCCATTGTTTGAGGAATTACCTCAGAGTCACCGATTAGTCACGGCTAACGCGGTACAAAGGGAACCAAGTGACTGAGCCGCCGTGTGGGGTTTCTCTCCATAATCCCGCGCCTGAGTGTGACACCATTTAACCCCGCTGGCTAGTGACTAACTCGGTGATGTCATCCCATTGCCCCCCCAACCCCCCTCCTACCCCCTGGTACGGCGCTGGACACTGATGATGGCAAAAACAATGGCGGGAGGGGGTGGAGGCATTTTTTTTGGGTTGGGGGGCGGGGGGGGGGGAGAGGGCACAGGAGGGAGAGGGGTGTCCCTGCCTGGTTTCAGATTTCGAGGGTTCGCATAGTTTTGGTGGCTGGAGGGGGTGAGGGAAGTCACCTGTTTGCTGATGGTGGGCAGGGGGTTTGGGGGATGGGGGGTAGTATAGCACTGGGGACAGTGCTGGGGGCGGGGGGGGGCTTGATTAACACTGCGGACAGCATTGGGGGGGGGCTTGATTAGCACTGGGGACAGCACTGGTAGCAGTAACAGGCTCTGATGATAGAGGATGACATCATCCCCCAAATCCAGTCTGACAGGTTCTCCCTGTGCAGAGAACAGGGCCCATTCCCAGGCTGTTATTCTGCCTAAAACAGGAGTAACCGTCGCCTGATCTGATTAAATATTTGGTTTAAGGGAAATGTGCATAACGTACGGCCACTCTGTCAGGTTGGGGGGTGGGGTGGGGTGGGGGGGGGGGGCACAGTGCTTTTGGTTCAGTCCTTTCTGCATTAGGACTGGATGTAAGAAATCTCTGGGAAAAATGTGGGCATTGATGGATTAAAGTAGCTGGTGAATATGCTAATGCTGCTGCTGCTGCTGCTGGTGATGATGATGAAGATTACGATGATGATGATGATGATGATGATAATGATGATGAATATGATGATGAAGATTGTGGGGATAATGATGATGATGGAAATTACGATGATGATGATGATGCTGCTGCTGTTGTTATTATGTGCATTAGAATCTTAGACGATGAACTGGTCCTCAGGAGGGAAGTCATCAGGTTTGTTCTGGAATGTTCTGTCCTTGCCCTGGACCCTACATTTTTTAAAAGGCCTTGTGTGACCATTTTTCCAAATTTTCTACATTGATATCTTCAGCCGCACGTCCCATCAGATGAGCCAGGCCCATCAATCGTGTCCCGAATCATCAGGATCATTACAGACCAGGGGCGCTCTGTCTTCTGCCTGAGGGACTCAACTCAGCCATCCGAAAAATGAGAAATGACTGAGAAATGTGCTCAGTGAAAAGTGAGAAAGCCAAGTAAGGACAGTTCCCTCTTACCCCGGTCCAGCTGAACGCTCTGCGTCTCTCACACATAACACACTTACACACAATACCGATCAGAGCCCCATAAACTTATCACTTTTTCTTGGTAAAAACAACAGATATTCCTGCTCTGGTCTGATGGGCTAACTCAGCTGTCAGCGACAGAAGAAGAGCTGCAGGAGAAGGTCTGTCAGATCTGGGCCCTGACAGTGAAGAGGCATAAAATTTAATTTCAGATTTTTTTTTATGTCTCTCATCTACAGGTTCTCTACTCATTAATGCAGCTGTTGTCTTGTAAACTGAGTTTATAAGAAGAAGCAGTCCACCTGTTTCTACTTTCTTCTCCTTTATCTAAAAAAAAAAAAAAACAATCAAACAAAAAAAACACTAAATAGCTCAGGGAAAAGGTCAGGGGGAGTGGCCGATTAGGCCTCAGCATCACGGATGACACAAAGAGAACCAGCAAAGGGAAGCGCCTGCTTGTGCTTCATGTTTTTTCCACGCGGATAACAGCCAAATTTGGCATCGGACAAAACTGAAAATACTCCTGTCTTTATTTACTTATTTTTCACCAACACTGGAAATCATCTGAAACTAAAGCTTCTGCTGTTAAGTTTTAGTCATGTTTGTGCAAATGTGTCTTATGTCATCATTTACATACGGGCCACTAATGTGCCATTTCCCACGTAATTAATACAGAATGTATTTATTCCATGAAAAAACAGGTAGCCAAATTCATAAATAATCAGCCCCCTCTGCAGGTCAGGATGATGAACTACATGCAGGCTAAGCCCTGAATGGAACATGAAGAGCAGACCCTATATGTTGCTCGTCATTGGGTTGGATTCCTGCTTATTAATCATTAATTACTGGTGCGGTTACACACACTCTTGGTAGGTTTAAAAGTCCCCTCAGCCAATCACAAGACTGTTTGGTGACTCATCTTTTTAAGGCGTCCTCATCGCTCTCTAGGACCCCCTGCTGGTCAATCGCATGTCTGCAATCTGTTTGTTGAGTAGCACAAGTTAATTTCGTTAGATTTAGAATAGGTTTTTAAATTCTTCTCATTACTTTTAAAGCACTGCATGGTCTGGCTCCACCTCATATTATGGAATTACTAACACCGTACATCAGTTAGGGAAGTTAGATCCTCAGGCAAAGGTCTCTTTGTTGTTCCCCATGGTGCTGCAGACAGGCTACAAAGGGTGATTGGTACATATTATCCCAGCTGGACTGAGTCAAATTAACAGTGGACAGTGAGTTCGATCGCGGTCCCAGGCTGCAGAAAGCCTGAGAATGCCTGTCCTGGGTAACAGACAAAAACTGTTACAATATAGTACAGTGTCTCATGTACTTTGAAATCTATCCCAAAAACCTGCTTTTAATTTATGGCCCACTGAAGGCCTTCCTGCATAATGCCGTTTCTCATTACTGTACGGGAGCACATTTATACGGTGAGTCTGTGAGGCACCGCTCTCTAAATCTCCGCCTGTGGTGGCTGCAGGACATTGCTGAAGCACCACCCTGCTAAGGATTAAAGCTACATTTTTACCTCTCGGTGATGAACTGGGAATAACTGACATAAAAATAACACACAGCTGACCTCAATTTTAATTAAAGGATAACACTCTTAACCTTTTTTGAACCCTCCTGAATTATTTGTGAGCGCTGGTTTTAAAAAAACGTGCTTGGGAAGTGCAGCTGTGTGCTTCAGGTGTGCTAGTCGAGCCAGAGAGAATCATTCCCGGATTTGTGTCCTGCTAATATGCTGATTTCTTAACCGGAGGCTAATTTGTTTTTAATGAATTAATTACAGTGTCTGAAAGGCTTTCCCGGCAGAATAGTTATTTTTACGGTGCCAAATAAAGTCTGACAGAGATAATATTCAGAGTTTGAGAGGGCAGAGAACCTGAAGCCATTTCCTTTTATCTCTGCTTTGCTAAAAGCAGTCACCCAGACAAAAACACATCAACCTGAACAAAACGGGAAAACAAATAAACAGATAAAATTACTCTGCCACCAATATAGCACAGCCACCTGGTGTCACGTGTTACCTGATTTATGTGAGAGAAACAGAAACAGCACTGTTTTATTCATTTAACCAGGATAGTTGCATTGAGTCGCGTGTATTTTTTCACAGCAGGAGGAAACCCAAGCGAGCATGGGGAGAACACACGAGCATGGGGAAAACACACGAGCATGGGGAAAACACACGAGCATGGGGAGAACACACGAGCATGGGGAAAACACACGAACACGGGGAGAACACACGAGCATGGGGAAAACACACGAGCATGGGGAGAACACACGAGCATGGGGAGAACACACGAGCATGGGGAGAACACACGAGCATGGGGAAAACACACGAGCATGGGGAAAACACACGAGCATGGGGAGAACACACGAGCATGGGGAAAACACACGAACACGGGGAGAACACACGAGCATGGGGAAAACACACGAGCATGGGGAGAACACACGAGCATGGGGAGAACACACGAGCATGGGGAAAACACACGAGCATGGGGAAAACACACGAGCATGGGGAAAACACACGAGCATGGGGAGAACACACGAGCATGGGGAGAACACACGAGCATGGGGAAAACACACGAACACGGGGAGAACACACGAGCATGGGGAGAACACGCGAACATGAGGAGAACACGCGAACTCCACGCAGAGAGGATCCTGCGAGTCCACCTTGTCCCCCCCAGGCTCACAGTAAAAGTGACCAGAGGTGTGTTGCTGTATGGGACGGGTACTCTGGTGTGATGTAAGCCGGCCCAAATTGTGGAGATGTGATTTGCCAGTACGGTTACCTGTGCTGAGGAATCATGGTCTTGTGCAGGTGTGGCTTCAGCTGGAAGCAACAACACAACTCAACCGCTGCTCTATAACTCCACAACCAGTCAGATTGCAGGAATTTTGGTGCAAATTGAATACTCAGACTGCAGCTTCCCTCTCCATATGCTCGAGAGATCTGAGGTCCAGACTTTGTCAGGCAGAAAATTAAAATGTTTGTGTTCCTCTGTTTTTTTCATTCAGGGTCATCTGTGTGTGACGATGATTAATTATATTTTAAAAATGAAAAATCAGTTTTACTCAGTTTTTTCCAGGCAGTGCTGAAGCAGGACGTTTGCTGTTTAGCAGGGTCCAGTGTCAGGAGCTGCAGAGATGTATACACACACACACACACACACACACACACACATAGGTACACTAGCATCCAACATCCTGAGTAAACCATCTTCATGAGTTCCATCCTCCACTCTAATAGATTTAAAAAGTTAAATATTCATTATTCGTAATGGCGTAGGATAAGGAGGATAACACCGCATTAATGTTTTATAAGAAGTTTGAATCAGACCATGTCAAAACAAGTAAAGCATTAAATTTGGTTCTGAATGACCACACCAGTGAGGGATTCGATCATGTGACGCACATCAAATAAATGGTGAGGCGCTTGGTTTCGCAGTCCGCGTCAGGCGACCGGTCGGCAGCAGTCAGGAGGCCAGGCTCGGGGGCGCCCCCGTTTCCTTCTTACAAAAAACAACAGGAAGCGGATTTCCGCCGGTAAAAGGAAGCAAAGGTATCGCCCACCCCCCACCCCCCACCCCCCCCCCCCCCCCCCCCCCACGTTCCTTTCGGAATGCTGGAGAGCAATAGAATGTCCAGAGCCCAACATTCCGCCATTGTCAAAGCGCGTCCTTGCCCACTAACGTATTACACGGCCCTTTTCTGCTTTTAAAAGGCAGTTTATATTTGGGGAGGGTAGGCCTGTTGAGTCCGGTTTGCCTGTGCAACGATTTGAAAGAACATTACATCACTCTCAAAGACTTCAGGGACCCACCTTTGTTCTAGTTTGGTTCCATGGTTTGTCTGTAAATATCCCAGTTAAATTGGGTCTCGGTGGACACAGTGATGTTGCAGTGCTCCACACGCGTCCTTCACAAGTCTGATTTCAGTTTACAGCTGTCTTACTGATGAATCACATCTGTTTATGTATTTTTTAAAATTTATCCAACATTTGCCCAAGTGAATATCACTGATGTTCAAATCTCTTTAGAGGAGGCCCAGACCAATCACAGCTAACTACAGTACAGCACGACCTAAACATAAAACAACCTATCATAAATTACACCATAGCATAATAATTCTACTGCTACAAATAATAATAATAATAACAACAATAATAATAATAACAACAATAATAATAATAATGACGATTATGAGTTTGGCTCTGGATTCTGTGGACAGCAGCCTGGTTGGGGGTTTGTGTTGCTCTGTGCTGAGTGGAAAAACACACCAGAATGATGAAGGCCATGTTTATAAAACAGAAGAAGCCTGAGAGCAGAACAGCTCTGGGCTGTGTGTGGTGTAGTACTGGGGCTCTGGGCTGTGTGTGGTGTAGTATTGGGGCTCTGGGCTGTGTGTGGTGTAGTATTGGGGCTCTGGGCTGTGTGTGGTGTAGTATTGGGGCTCTGGGCTGTGTGTGGTGCAGTATTGGGGCTCTGGGCTGTGTGTGGTGTAGTATTGGGGCTCTGGGCTGTGTGTGGTGTAGTATTTGGGCTCTGGGCTGTGTGTGGTGTAGTATTGGGGCTCTGGGCTGTGTGTGGTGTAGTATTGGGGCTCTGGGCTGTGTGAGGTGTAGTATTGGGGCAGTTCTGGGCTGTGTGTGGTGCAGTATTGGGGCTCTGGGCTGTGTGTGGTGTAGTATTGGGGCTCTGGGCTGTGTGTGGTGTAGTATTGGGGCTCTGGGCTGTGTGTGGTGTAGTATTTGGGCTCTGGGCTGTGTGTGGTGTAGTATTTGGGCTCTGGGCTGTGTATGGTGCAGTATTTGGGCAGTTCTGGGCTGTGTGTGGTGTAGTATTTGGGCTCTGGGCTGTGTATGGTGCAGTATTTGGGCAGTTCTGGGCTGTGTGTGGTGTAGTATTTGGGCTCTGGGCTGTGTGTGGTGCAGTATTTGGGCAGTTCTGGGCTGTGTGTGGTGTAGTATTGGGGCTCTGGGCTGTGTGTGGTGTAGTATTTGGGCAGTTCTGGGCTGTGTGTGGTGTAGTATTGGGGCTCTGGGCTGTGTGTGGTGTAGTATTGGGGCTCTGGGCTGTGTGTGGTGCAGTATTTGGGCAGTTCTGGGCTGTGTGTGGTGTAGTATTGGGGCTCTGGGCTGTGTGTGGTGTAGTATTGGGGCTCTGGGCTGTGTGTGGTGTAGTATTTGGGCTCTGGGCTGTGTACGGTGCAGTATTTGGGCAGTTCTGGGCTGTGTGTGGTGTAGTATTTGGGCTCTGGGCTGTGTACGGTGCAGTATTTGGGCAGTTCTGGGCTGTGTGTGGTGTAGTATTGGGGCTCTGGGCTGTGTGTGGTGTAGTATTTGGGCTCTGGGCTGTGTATGGTGCAGTATTTGGGCAGTTCTGGGCTGTGTGTGGTGTAGTATTTGGGCTCTGGGCTGTGTATGGTGTAGTATTTGGGCTCTGGGCTGTGTGTGGTGTAGTATTTGGGCTCTGGGCTGTGTATGGTGCAGTATTTGGGCAGTTCTGGGCTGTGTGTGGTGTAGTATGTGGGTTGTTTTCTCAGACCGTGTGCAGAGACATGATCTCAGACAGAAAACAGAAGAACACATTCCAGCGCGCTGTAGCTCATAAGGGTCGACCCAGCTCGCTTCTCAAGCCCCAGCACGCAAGCATGTGTGTCTGTGAGAGTGTAAGAGTGTGTGAGTGTGAGAGCGTGTGTGTGTGTGTGAGTGTGTGTGCATTTACCGCAAACAAGTTTAAATTGTTTCAAGATACGTGTTTGAGAGCGAGCTCTGCCCTGTTCTAGTATCTGTAGACTGGCTCGACAATAAGCACCCAGAGCTCTTTCCAAAATTCCATAATTCATATGATTCAGTCCTGACCAAAACCCCACAGCCAGTCGCTGGGCACTGGAGGGGGGGCCTTCTCTGTGGTGATGAGCAAATTTGTGTGTGTGTGCGTAGCTTAAGGCCCCACAACCCCCTGCTGTAGGACGCGTTTGGCCTCCGATCTCTCTGGCCGGCGTGGAGGGGCGGGGGTGGGCAGCACACACCCCCAGGGTTCCATGTCTGCATACCGGAGAAGGTCAGGACACCTGAAGGACGAGTTCAGCTTCACACACACACACACACACACTCAGGACACACACACACAGATAGCAGTGAACACACACTATCCTGCACTCACTCAGTACGTACTAAACATTCAGTGCTCAAAGGAGCACTCACCTACTCAAAGGAGATCCACCAGACGCAGGGCATCATCTAATTTCCCCCGATTCCCAAATATTACTTTCACTTTTCCATGGTGAGGCATTATTGTAATTACGTAGGGTAACTTCACAGCATAAGTACTTAATAGACATGCAGTTACTACAGCATAAAGCAGTAATAAGCAACTATTAACATCGTGGGTCACCAGCTCTCCCTTCAATTAATTTATTTATTTATTACAAAAATAAGAACAATTATACATAAATTAACTATTTTTTCAAAACATTTCCGTCTCAAAAATTCAGTAACAGCAAAACATTCTTTACCAGTCAGTGTAGCCGCAAAAGATCAAAATATGGCCGCCGTTAAAACAAAATGGCCGCAATTAAAACAGCAAAAAATAAACATGAAGCCACAACATGCAGAGGCCCTAACCTGCAGTAAAGGACACCTCTGATTGGTCCCCAAAACTCCAGCAAGGGGACCCCCCCAATTTGATGGAGGATGAACAGGCATAAGAATGCCTTTTGGACTTCCCAAACCAGACAGGGGGGGCAGGGGGCGGGGTGTGAAACTAGTTCTCAAAACATAATTTCTCCATCCATCGACTCCAGGAACTTTCTGGAAGCAGAAGTCCTTCCTGTTCCTCTGAAAGCGACTCTGACTAATCGCTGACTTTCTGACAGCTGTCCGATCCCCGCGGTCTCCAGCGAGACCGCGCACGGGCCGGCGTGCCCAAACGCCATTCTGCATGCCCCTCCCCCCCCCCCCCCGCGCCCAAACGCCATTCTGCATGCCCCCCCCTCCGCGCTTCCACACGCGCGCAAACCACTGCTGTCGCATGCAAGCGCACGCATTCCCTCAAACGAGCGAGAGCAGCTCTGCAGCTACAAACAAGCGTTCATCAAACGCTGGAATAAATTAATAAAGGCACAGTAACGCTCGGGCACAACATAAACGTTACGCTCGGCTGCCAAGCAATGTTCCCACACCGGCTGTACAGGAAACCCGTGCCAACACCTCTGCCCAAAACACGTCATCAGCAGCGACTGCAAACCCTTAACCAAGATCTTCAGCGTGAATAAGAGGTCAGACACAAAAGATCTCAATGCGCATGTAGTACGTAGAGGCGACGTGTTTTTAACGATAAGGCTGAAATATCTGCGGACCCGATCGAAACGGAAGACGGGCAGATCTGAAGCCCCCCGTGGCGGGACGGCGCTGGCCTCGACCCCCCCCGCCGCAGCTGGGTGATTCGCGAAGCAGCTGCGTGAATCGCGAAGCAGTTGGGGGTTCACACGAGGACATGGCCAGCGCACAGCCAAGCAGCAGTGCATAATTAGTCCCTCTTACAGCACAGCGGAGAAAACGGGCTGGATGGAGATCGTCTCTCCAGACAGACACTCAAGCCTCCTCACAGGAATCAGCACGCTGTCAGCACCCCCTGGTGGTGGCTCTCTGAATTAACCTTAAACTACACGCTGCAGTAAGGACCCAACTTATTTCTTTTTTCATTTTTGAAATGAGGATAAACAGCAGTGGTTCATGTGTTCCTTCTTTCACGCGTACCAGAGGCCCCCGCCATCCCGCCGTCACGTGTACCAGAGAGGCCCCCGCCATCAGGCCCCCGCCGTCCCGCGTACCTGAGAGGCCCCCGCCGTCCCGCTTAAAGGACTCGTCCCTTCACTGAAGAGCGAAGGTAGAGATGCGGGAACGCGCTGAAATGCAGATGTGCGTTTCCTGCATCGGGGGTTTCCTTCATCGCCCCCGCACCCCCCCGCACCCCCCCCCCCCCAAATCACCGCCTGCGCCTGCGCGTGCTCTTCCTGCTCGCGATCGGCCCAGATTTCGGCGCCTTCATCATCTCGCGGCGCCGCTTCCTGCAGTACGAGCAGCCTGGAAGAGATCACAGCAACCAGCCAATCAGCTATCAGCCAATCAGGCAAACAGCCAATCAGCCGATCAGCTATCAGCCAATCACCTTGTGTCAATATACAGGCCTAACGTTACTCATTACAGGTAGCGATGATCCCAGGCAAACATACCGCGGTGGCGGTACAGACTCAGTGGTACAGACTCAGCGGTACAGACTCAGTGGTACAGACTCAGTGGTACAGACTTGGCGCGCAGTGGCGGTACAGACTCAGTGGTACAGACTCGGCGCGCAGTGGCGGTACAGACTCGGAGGTGCAGACTCAGCGGTACAGACTCAGCGGTACAGACTCAGCGGTACAGACTCAGTGGTACAGACTCGGCGCGCAGTGGTGGTACAGACTCAGTGGTACAGACTCAGTGGTACAGACTCGGCGCGCAGTGGTGGTACAGACTCAGTGGTACAGACTCAGCGGTACAGACTCAGCGGTACAGACTCGGCGGTACAGACTCAGCGGTACAGACTCAGCGGTACAGACTCAGCGGTACAGACTCAGTGGTACAGACTCGGCGCGCGGTGGCGGTACAGACTCAGTGGTACAGACTCGGCGCGCAGTGGCGGTACAGACTCGGAGGTGCAGACTCACCGTTACCGTTGGCACTCATGGCCGATGCCACCGCTGCCTTCGCTTTGGCCAGCTGAGGGTTCATCTCCATGTTCCTCTTGGCCTGGAAGGAGCTGAAGTGATACGCCGTCCACCAGGGCCTGCTCTCCCACTCCCCTGCGGCTAAATGCCTGCGTTTCCTGCACAGAATCAGACGTGAGGGCAACACTGCAGCGGGTACGTGTTTAAACCGGTGGGACTCCTGTCCTGTGCAGAGCTACAGTCTCACAAATTCACCCCTCATTTCCAATCTTCTGCAGCAGCAACAGGAGAAAGAAGTTTCACATAACCAACAATGGGTGGAGCTACATGTTATCAGTCACTCACTCATTTAAACCAATCACTGCACTTTCCTGTGGAAAGCAAAATATTTTGATTGGTTCAAAGAAGCCAATGACTGACAGTAACCGTAGCTGTGGGGCTGATGAACCCTCCCCCCCTCAGAACTTGGCCCAGATCAGAACTTTCACTTTGTTTAAAAAAGAAAGATATTAAATAATAAAAGTTTGCAGTACGATTGAACCGTACCTCTTGAGAAGCCGGAGAATGTTCCGCAGGCAAGACCAGGCCTCCAAGCTGTCCTTCCAGCCGCTGTAGTCAAGGAGACTAAAAATGACAGATACAGCCTCCCGAAGGTGCTCCTCTTCTCCTGAGAGGGGGAGGGAGAGAGAGAGAGAGAGAGAGAAAGAGGAGGAGGAGAGAGAGAGAGAGACAACTTTACCCAAACCTGTTTCCCCTGTGAGAAGAGAAGAGAGAGAGAGAGAGACTGTGTGTGTGCATGTGTGTACCGACTGCCGTTGTACCCTTGAGCAAGGTACTTAACCGAAATTGCTTCAGTATATATCCAGCTGTATAAAATGGATACAATGTAAAATGCTATGTAAAAGTTGTGTAAGTCGCTCTGGATAAGAGCGTCTGCTAAATGCCTGTAATGTAATGTAATGTAATGTGTACGTGTGTGTGTGTGCGTGTGTGTACGTGTGTGTGTGTATGTGCGTTCACCTCTCTGCACCAGGAGGCTGCATAACTCCAGCATGAGCTCGTGACAGGGGACCAGCGATTGGAGGACCTGTGGGGAGGACGTGAAACACGACATTTATATGAACACAGAGCTGCACTCTAAAATGAGCAGTGAGACATGGTTCCATAAGAGCCCCACCCCTTCCTGCAGTCTCCATGGTAACAGACGTACCTGCAGCACTTTGATTAGCCGCTTCTTAGAGGCCTTGTGCTTCTTCAGGTACTGGTACAGGTAGACGTGCGCGTTGGGATTGGGTGGGAACCGGCTGTTGTAGGCGTACTCCTCCAGGACCTGCAGCGCCCCCTCCTGGTCACCGTAGAACTCCAGCATCTGTGACAGTCAGGCGGGTTAGCGACAGAACTCTAAAACGGCAGGGCCAATCAGCCGCCACCTCCCGCCGTCACCACCAGCAGCCAACGCCAGCAACGCCAGCAACGCCACCACTGCACATCCCAACACTCCTGAGACACCAGGGTCTGAAAAATGAGTATTTACTGACTGATCAGGAACAATGACTGTCCTCATCAGATTTCTTTAATTGATCTCTTGTTTCCAGTCTCTCCAGACAGGACTAGAGCTTGCGATGTTCTGGATCTGATCAGGGTTAAAAATCTCCTCTGAGAAGCAGTCAGCCAGTTCGGGGGGGGGGGGGGGCAGGCCCACATGGGGGGGGGCTGAACATCTAAATTATTAATATTTATTAACAATAATGATTATTACTCTTAGTACTGCTGTTGGTTAGTGCTGTTGAGCCACTGGTGAAGTCCTGCAGTGATGCATTTCTGTCTCCATTAACAGCCTGGTTCTGTTTCTGGAGCACTGCTGCCCCCTGGTGTCCCCCAGGTGAGAAACTAAAATCAATGCTGCTCAGCATCAACTGAAGCTTTGCCTGAAACAATTTGTATAGGGGGAAGAGTGCATAGAAATGACAGGAATGGTGGGTGTATGTGTGAGTGAGAGAGTGAGAGAGAGAGAGAGAGAGGGAGAGAGAGAGAGAGAGAGTGCATCTTACATCGACATAGCTGATAATAAACGGATCCCAGACTCCTGGCTCCTTCAGTACTTCCTTCAGGGTGACAGAGGCCTGTCTGAAGTAAACATGCATCTCTTGATTGGCAGATACATCGGACTCATCTGAGGGGTTAGAAGTGTAAAAGAGACTCAGGTATTTGGTCATATCACAAAGTTGTCCCAAGTATTTGAACAAATGCAGCTACTTAACAGAGCAAACAGACTGAGTGGCACGATACAAACTTTTATCACAGGATTACTCTGAGGTCCAGGGATCACAAACGCATTAACACACACTGAAGTAGCATTTGCAAGTCCACTGTCCGGACACAGTAACGAAAAAACCAAGGAAAAGAACAGGACTCTTGTTAATTGGGCGTTAATAGTTAGAAAAGTAATCATTTAAAAAAGTAGGGCAAATGGATCTGGTTTAAAGCCAGAAGTGTACACACATTTCTCAACCTCAAGACAGTAATTACACATCTCAAACACTAGGTGATGCTGTAATACACCAGACGAGTTAACAGAGGCGGTATTATCTTACCACCCGCAGAGACAATCGATTTCTTTGTCGACCAGGTGAAGTAATCCAGGAAGGCCCGATATGCCTGGATCAGCTTGATGGTCTGCGTTTGGGAAGCCGAGATTTTCCCGTACCTCCAGCTCTCCGCGACGGACAACTGCCGTTTCGCATCGTCAAACTTCCCATTGACCAGCAAGTGGAAAGAGTGCTCCAAGGAAATCTACGGCCAGGAACAGAAACTACATCGTGTCTTTAAACCGCAATGTTCTCTTTCTGTACCATTCACGCGTGTAAGTTAAAATAATTCTGGATACATTTATTAAAGACTCACGGTGTTTTCACAACAGAAAAGGCTAGCCATCCAGACGTTAGCGCATACACTCCTACACTAAGCACTGAAAACAGTGCTGTACTTTTTCTCCTATGGGACTACAAAAGATGAACAACAACAGGAGTAAGTGTGTGACCTAATAACAGTAATCCTGATGCCCGATGTCAGGACCATTTCAGTGAAAGAGGGGGCCCCACCCGACACTGACCCCCCCGTACGCATACAGGACCCACCTTCAGGTAATGCTTCACACCCGTGTGCTTCATCCGCTCGTAGAAAGAGTTGAAGTCCTCCGGGCGGCTGTTTGGGTGCTGCTGAAGTATCGCTATCCCCAGCTTCCAAATAATCTGTGAGAAAAAGACACGGTCACCCTGTCCCGCCAAACCTCACACACAACTGCTGTGCGCACACGCGCTTCTGACTTCTACACGTAAACACGACACAAACAACACCACACAACCCAACACACAACACACAACATGAAGCCCTAATCCATTCAATTCACCGTAGCCCACTTTGGTTACAAACGGAATGGGGGGAGGGGTGTATGCATGTGTATGTGTGTGTGTGTGTGTGTGTCTGTGTGTGTGAGAAGGACAGGTCCTGGTAAAACGCACCTCCGCAGCCTGCCTTTGGCAGGGCATAGAGGAGTCCTCCAGGGTCTGGGCGTAGCTGCTCATGTACTCCGCTGCCTCCTGCCATCGCTGCTGCAGCATCAGGCCATGGATTCTCCTCAGGCAGAGTCTGGCTGTCCTGTGGAACCCCGACTCCAAACGCCCTTCTGAGAAAGAAAAACAGCCAAAAAACAAACAAAAAAAACCATTCAAATATGCGTACATATGAGCAGATTAAGAGCACTAAATCAGAAAACAAAATTAATTGTGAACTTCCTTGAGAGATCACATTTTTCACCGATGCATTCCCAGACCCATAATGCACAGCAGTATCAACCAGTCCACTAGGATGATAAGGTCGTCTATCAGTCCATCTTTCACTGGAAATTAATTCTTCTGGATCCCGCAGTTACACTCAAAGCTACTAAGAATGTAAACAGTGCAATGCACAGTACTGAATAATATCTTGGCTTTAACAAACTGAGATGGGCATTTAAGGACACTGCCTGAATTTAAAGCCTCCCGCATACCCAGAAACAGTGCCTGGAGGAACCTACCCTGTGAAACTCACCTGTGTCCCAGTGTACTTTCACAGGTAGCCTCGCCGGTGCGGCCCTCTCCTCTCGCTCCAGGTCATCGTTCCAGACGTCATCCAGGTGCGTCTCCAACAGTTCCAATTCCGCATCTGTGTCGTCCATACTTTACTCTGGTTTATAAAGACAACGCCGTATTATTTCTATGGTTTCTGCAACGATGTTATTACAACTGCTATCTGCAACCTAACCAAGTCCATTCAGCTATCGATAAATGCTAGGTGTAAGGACATTTATGAAAACGAACCAGCACCATTTAACTGTATTAAATGTGCCCATGCGTCAATAGCTGGTACTCGGCAGTGAAAAATAGTAAAGCAGGCAATCTCACTTAGGAAATTAGCCCGCAGGATCGCACGATAGTTAGCAGAGGGAATCGACACCACAGCGCGCATGGTAACTTGTATAGCTAGAAGCTAATCTAACTTTGTCCAAGAGTTAACAATTACTCAGCTATCTAAATCCATAAATGTAAATATACAACTTCGTAAAAGTTGTTTGTTTCATGAAACAGTTTTGAAAATAATCCCACCTGGACTGTTTCCAGTGACTCCGCGTGTTCAGTCTACATGAGCACTTCCGGTCGAAGTTTTTCAAAATAAAAGTAATTGGGTCTTACAGTCCGCCAACGCGCCTGGCAATAGAAGAAGAGTCTCCTTCACTCAAGCCCTTGGAGGGAGACATAGCTATAGCAGGAGTGTTGACATGGTTCAACATCTACATTAATTAACTCAATATTATTTCCGAATGCTGAAACAATCTGCCTCCTATGGCCTACCCCTTCATGGCAAAAATATGTCATACCTCCTAGTTTGACTTAACATTACTCTCTCACCTAGCCTATGTTTACTGTGTCAACTGGACTTAATGTGCTCATGGCTATGAATTACTGTTACATAATGAGTATTGTACCTTATCGGATCTGTGTTTTGTAGTTGTTCCAGTGACCTTTGGTATGCACTTATTGAACCTCGCTTTGGATAAAAGCGTCTGCCACATAAATGTAATATCATGTAAAATATTACATCAGCCATTTCAAACACACAAACGGACACACTCCTGGGGCATATAAAGACACTCCATGCTGGCATATTACCTGTTTGCATTAGTACACATCAGCATAGGGTAACCAGGCAACCCAGTGATGCCAGGGTGTGATCACAGTGTATCCACCTACGAAAGGTGGAGACAGAGTTTAAGAGACACTACATGCCCCCCACCACCACCACCACCCACCACCACCCCCAAGCTAACTCTTCTCGTCCTATGGGGAAATGAAAAATAGCAGCACTTTGGGGAGAACTCAAGCTCCATAGTGTAGGCTGTGGGTTTCTATGGCCTATAAGGTACAGTGACGGACACAGGCAGACAGAAAGCACAAAGCCTGAAGACTCACACCTGACCTTGACTTTCAAGTTAGTTCCTGTACCTTCTCTTTATTTATTTTTTTTTAACCTTTATTATATTTTGTATTTGAGAATAAATGTTTGATTTGACCTTTTCTTATCATTAAAATTGTTCGTTGTTTTATTTTATTGCGTGACGGTAGGCCTAGCTTTGGGGTTTTCTGAATAAATGCCATCGGCTATATATCAAAGCATTGATGCTATCCATGGAAATAAAGCCAGCTGAAATTTAATAAAAGCTTGACCGACAACAAAATGAAAATAATTATGAAAAGCTTCATAATAGCATTATTATTATTATTATTTTGTATGGACAAAGTGGCAGTTTCTCTAATCAAATAGCACAGAAACTGGATCTAGGTTATGACGTACAATTTACCATTTATATTAAAAACGGGTGGATTTGACATCGAAGTAGGTGACCACTTATTTTCATATTTCTGAATGCTTTTTTGACACGTTTGAACATTGTCGGCGTCGGCGCACATTAAAAGTTCTTCGGTGGAGTTGTTTCATTTTTGTAATTTGACTCCGGCCGTCCACATCCTTAAGGAAAATCCTGCATCCCTGCCCTCGCCTGCTACAGCCCTGCGGATTTGCTGACGTGTCGGCTCGCTGTGTTCATCATGCTGGGACAGTATCCAGCCACAACATCGACTGCCAGCATGGCTGCTGTCGTTTTGAAATTTTACCTCTTTATTTTGCTACTTCACACAACGATATCCAAATCAGCGACCGACCGGAGGTTCTCCAACTTCAAGCGATGTTCCGACGCAGAGTGTAGCAGTAAGTATTGCGCTTTAGGTGAACTTTTTCTGGCTGTGCTAAACAACGTTAGCATCAACCCATAGGAGGAAAAAGGGAAAAGACGCAGAAACAGACCGGCATTTCCTCTGACCTGTTGGCACTTTGGGAGAACCGAAACTCAGTCGTTCTTGTGATTATTCATTTATCAAGCCTTATAAAACCCTAATAGTAAAAAAATAAAATAAAAATAACACGTCGAAGATTTCTACTTGTTTTGGGTATGGTTATAGCGAGCTCGCCAATGTTAAAGCGGCATAGCATTGGCTAACCCTGGTAGCTAGCTACTGCAATGTAACAAGATAGCAAGTCTGCTATCCAACGTTAGCTTCAGAACGCAAGGGAATTCTTATCTTGCTAGTCACCCGGCGAAGTAAACATGGCATTATTACAGAATGTAAAGATGGTGTTGGCAAAAATGTTTCGTGATGTGTGCATTATTTGCTTAGGTGGATATTTGACCATTGTTAACCATGCATTATGAAACTAAGAATTTAATTCAACCAGATGAAGTAGAGCTGCTGGTAAAAGTTTATAACCTTTGTAATTCGCTACTATCGTTAAGTTTTAAAACCAGGCAAGACACGCATGCACTTTGACTAACGGTAGTGCTAGCTGCCTTGGCTAACTTGTTGTGCTCGCTGTCGGTCATCTGCACCGTTTTACTGGTTAATCTCAGTGGTGCTATTTTAAGATTTCTGAAAAGACAGCTACCAATATTTTGCTGCTATGATGACACGTATTCCGAACCTAATACATTTGCTGTTACTATCGATAGCTCGTCTACGTAAATAGGCTACATATTTGGCTTGGCCCTGAAGATCAGTCGTAGCCTTTAGCTAACTGTGAAGTTCTGCTTTTTGGAAATCCCTCGATGGCTTTCCCGGTCATTTCTTTTTCATCCATGTAGAACGGGCGTTTTTCATTTCCAAACCAAATAATTTGTCACATTGTTAGTTGGCAATAAATCCTGTCTATTAAAAAGATGTTAAATAAAACCAAGATGGCTGATCAATTCTTTACAATGAAAAGTTGAATCCAAATTATCCCCGGAACACCTTAGTTAAACAATCTGGCGACCGGAACTCCCTTGCAGGTGAAGCAGGAATGCTCGGTGCTGCACATAGACCGTATAAAAAGGTGCTGCAGCTCTCTTCACTGATAAACGGTGTCGCACACAGTATTTCAAATATGATTCAGATGTATTGCACAGCACGTTAATGTATTCATCCTTGAAGGTTGGCTTAAGAGTTTTGTTGAGAAGCTGACTTTGAATTCAAACCGTCCGAAGAGCGGCTTTATCTAATGTGTGCATGTCTTCCTCCTGCAGTGCTGCTCTGTCGAGGAAAGGCTGCGCAGGATTTTAACGGACCCGATTGTCGGTTTTTGAGTTTTAAAAAGGGAGAGACGATATATGTTTACTATAAACTGTCCGGAAAGCGCACAGATGCATGGGCGGGAAGTGTAAGTATGCATTTAAGCCGGTACTGTTTTGTAAACACTATAGCAACATTCGGAGAAGAACTGCAATCGTTTTAAATTGAACAGTTGCATATTATGCGTATTTTAATTGTTCCAATCACGTTTTAAGCAACCTGACGAACAGGGGAAAAGTACTGAATGATTCCAAATCTGAACCAGAGTTCAGTGCTACTGATGTATCTGCCATAACGTTATTTGTTTAGTTTGAGCTATATTTACATGGATTTGCATATTTTAAGTTTAGCATGTTATACTGCTGAATTTAAACAAATAACGATGTTAGAGTAGAAAGGGAATGCTTAAGTTATCAAATGTACGGAAAAGTACATATTAATTTTACATCAAACACGAAAGCAGAAGCATCACAGTCACTAGGTCCCTTACTTGTATGTAATTCTTCATATTGGAGTACTGGTGTAGTAGACTGATGCTGTGTCATATTTTCCCAAGACTTTGTATTTTTCTATAAATTAACATATGATGACCATGTTAATTATTTAGTTCATCAAACTTGCAGTGCTATTGAACAGATATTAACATATTTTAACGAAAGGCCATGAACTGGGTGGCAGTTATTAGTTGAATACCTAGAATGGATGTTGTATATAAGTTCTAAGATGTAGGCTGTAACCATTGCATTTATCCTGTACCTTTAGCAGCAATAAGCATTGACAGATGTTCCTTTCTTTGTAAACTTAATATTTTCCATAAATTCTCTGTAGGTTGGAAGCCGATTTGGCTATTTCCCAAAGGACCTGCTAATAATTAATCACGTTTACACCGATAAAGAGCTGGAAGTTCCTGCTGAGGTACATTCATCCCGTTGTTGATGTTTTTTGCTTTTGCTACTGTGACTTCAGAAATTCACAGGGGTGGGCAGGTGGGCAGTGTTCAAACGTCATGCTTGTTAAACTTGATTTTATTGTACAGAACCATAATGGCCGTTCTTTTCTGCTCCCTTTCCCCCCTGGACAGGAAACAGACTTTGTGTGTTTTGACAGCGGATTGGACAAATTCGACAGTTACGACCTCGATGCACTATTAGGCTCCGGTGTGGTGTCAGCAGAGGGTGACAATTCCAAAGAGGAAAAACTGGAAAATGAGGTGAAAGAGGAGAATGCCGACAGTGCCGAAGAAGACTCAGAGCCGGTGGATAGTAATGGTGCCACTGAGGATTTTGGCAGGGAAACCGAGACAGAAGAGGTGGGTGAGGACCGCGAAGCGGGATCTACGGACTCCCCTCAGCCGCCTTCTGAAGAGCAGCACCTGAACGGGGACACAAAGGGGCTGGAATCTGACACGCAGGCAGATGAAAGTATAAAGGATGACCTGATTGGAGATCGCCGTGCCAACGCCTCGGTTTTGGACACTTTGGAGCCAGAGAGCGCCACAGACGTCCCCTTGGAGACACTCGAGGAGCCTCTGCCCAAAGATGAGGATGGCGAAAATACCGCCCATGTTTCAGAGGGGCAGAAATCTTCCAAACTGAAAACGACGCTTGGGTCGACCTTTGATGCAGTCATCTCAGACGATGAAAACACATTGCGGGTTACCCCTTACTATGGTGATGAGGAGGAGGAGGATGAGGAGGAGGAAGGCAAAGAGCCAGAAGACCTGCAAAGCAAGCAAGAGCGTGTGGACAGTCCAAAACCGGCATTGATATCTTTTTCCAAGCATGAGCCTGAGCCAAAACCTGAAATGGTTCCAGAACCTGAACCTTCGGGAGAAGAAGGCAGCCCAAAAGAATTGGGGCCTGAGAAACAGAAAGCGGAGACAGAAGCTCAAGAAAAAGGAGGCATGTGGTCATCTCTCGGTGACACGGTTTTTGCGATTGTCAGTGGTGGCGAAAGGACTGATCACATGACCAGTTCTGAGGAAGAGGAGGAGGAGGAGGAGGATGTTGAGAAGGGAACAGAACCAGAACCGGGGAAGCCTGACAATGAGGAATTGGATTCGGTAGAGCTTTCAGCCTCTGACCCCCACGGAGAAGCTGAGGACGTGGTGCATTCCTCGAAGGAATTAATTTTTGATGAACCTGGGGAAGGTGATATTGAGGAGTCTGTCTCTGATGTGCTTATCTCTCGTTCAAGCAAATCTAAACCTGAAGAGAAGGTGGAAGGGGGAATATTGTCTGATGAGGCTGCAGCAGAGGTAGAAGATGAAGTTGACTTTACTTCTAGCCAGCCTGATTCTTCAGAACTTCCAGCAGACAAAGAATCAATATCCCTGGATGAAAGTAAGCCTGACTCTCAGGCAATTCCCAAAGACTCACCTGGAACACTCCCAGGTGGAGAAGAGCCCGTAGAGCCTCAACATGAGAACGTGAAACTTGAGTCTTCAACACAGTTGGACGGACCATCTGAGGAACGTCACACTGAACAAACCCCAAAGGTATCCGTGGGAGACATTCCGCCCGAGGACGAGCAGAGTGGAAAACCTGCGTTTCGGAATTTGAGTCCATCAGCAAGTGGAGACGGGAGCGCAGGGGCGGAGTTCGGCTTGGACGCGGAGACCGCGAAACGGGTCCACCGCGCCAAAGAAGAAATCAAACATCTGTTGGAGGACACGCTGAAGAAGGAAAAACTAGAACCACATCCCGACAAAGAGGAGGAAGAGGACGAGGAGGAAAAAGAACAAGTTGAAGACCTGAGGGAGGGTGAAGAGGAAGAGGAAGAGGAAGAGGAGTTACTAGAAGATGAGAATGCTGTGCTGTCCTCGCCCAGCACAGAACATTTAGACGCCAAAGAGGAGGTCACAAACATCGAGGAGGTCGTAAACATGGAGGAGGTCACAGACACCGAGGTCACAAACATGAAGGAGGACACAGACAGCGACGCAGAAGCCGAGGAACTCGGGCCTGAAGAACCAGAAACCGACACCGTATTTGAGGAACCTGAGGAGCCCAAGGCAACGGATGATACCCGTGAAACTGAAGAAACGGCTGGCGGTCCATCGACCGAGGAAGACCTAAAGGTGACTGAAAAGTCAAGGGGGGCGGGAACTGAAACGGATCACAAGCTGGCGAATCCTGATGAACCTCACCCGCCCCCTTCGGCGCCTTCCGCGGAACGGCGGGACAAGAAGCCGGATGGCGGGGACGAGGAGTACAGCGATGACGTGAAGCGGCTCACCCTCCTGAGGAGCCATTTCCAGGACAAGGACATGAAGCGTATTCGCAAGTACCTGGGCCTCAAGCAGCTCATCCGCGTGGAGGCCATGTTCTCCGCGCTGGACCAGGAGCTGAGGGCGGCCCGACGGTCGCAGGCCGACCCCAGCGAGGATGTGGAGGCGGCGCTGGAGAGCATCTTGGAGGCCTCGGAGAACTCCATTTTGGACGAGATCGAGAGGATGCTGGACGCGCGGGAACCGAAACACGCGCACCTGCAACAGCCGGATGCCGCCATGTTCGACGAGGAGGCGATGATCTTGGACAACTTCCAGGAGCTGGCGTTCCGCCTGCGGCAGAAGTACTCGACCGCCAGCGACAGTGAGCCGCTTGCCTCAGAGAGTCAGGCTCACGCGGACAAAGGTAATCATGATTTTAATTATCTTTGTTTAGATTTGCCACTCTGACACAGGTGAACAGCCAATATTTTATGTTTAATTCCATTTAATTCCATGAGAGGCATCAATTGTAAAGCGCTTTGGATAAAAGCGCTATATAAATGCAGTCCATTTACCATTTACCATTTCACTGTTTTCAGTTTCAGTTCATTTTGAACTGAAAGTTGAAATGCTTCATTTAAGTTTAAATTAAGTTGCAGATTTTTCTTACTGCTGATTTTTCTTGCTGCAGTCACAGTTGCTTAGTGCCCATTTACTCTTTAATCAATACTAACAAACTGTGTGCTGATGGAAATGTCAATGAGGTGATAAAGTTAACACTGAGCAATTAAACACTGACCTGGGACTGAATTATCTGTGTTACAGAAGAGGATCATCCTGAAGTAGCAGAGGACCCTCAGGAGAAGGTTGTCGCTGAGAATCTTAACTCTGAGAATCTTACCTCTGAGAACCTTACCACTGAGGATGTTGCCACTGAGAATCTTACCGCTGAGGATCTTACCACTGAGGATGCTGCCACTGAGAGCCTTAGCACTGAGATTGTTGCCACTGAGAGCCTTAGCACTGAGGATGGTGCCACTGAGAGCCTTAGCACTGAGGATGGTGCCGATGCTGGAGAGGATGAGAGAGAGTATGTTAACGACCCGCTGGAAGGCGACCTTGACGGTGTCGTGCACACGCCGGATATCGGCTTTGAGGAGGATGGTGGCCGCTTCAACAAAAATAAAGAAAACCAAGGGATTTATAAAGACACTGAAGAGATTCAGAAAGGCCCACAAGCCATTCTGGAAAATCCATTGGATATGGGCTTTGGTTTTGAGGTGGAGAGTCCATCTTCAGGTACGTGAATTTTTATATTTGCACCCTCCTTTAATGGGGAAATGGATGGCTTTAGTTGAGTGTGCGCAAATGCCTCTTGTAACACCTTCAAACCATCTCTGCAGGATCTGTGGATTCAGCGAGTGTTTCTGATTTCCATGAGGATGAAACCGAGGAGCCTCCCTCTTCATCGGTCTTTTCAGAGATCAGAGGCCTTCTCCTGCTGGCTGAGGAGTGCTTTGGAGTGTATGCAGAGATGGTAAGACTTCTGTTCTAACATGGCATGCATGATGGTAGTATAATTGTATTTGTACATGGAGTTTTGGTGTCTCCAGCAATTCATATGATATTTTGCCGTGAGCTGGAAATGCTGTGTTTTGGTATGGTAGCATGTATGAAGCAGGAGAGTTGTTGAAATCATGATGCTTTTTTGTAATATTACAGATTTAAATAAAGTATTTGCGCAAATCCTACCTAAACAAGTTCAAATGAGTGTGGAGTGCAGTGGATTTGTGTGGTCAAATTGTAGCTAAACTATGAGTCATGAGTAGGTTTGAGATGGATTGCATGGTTACGTATGCACAAAACTAAATTATTGATTACCTTCATGCCAGGCGAATTTAAAAACTGCACTGTTTGCATGTACTGGACAGTGTCCACATGGGTTGCTTCGACTCAAGGTTGAAACATTTAGCTTTCTTATTTGAACGCATCGTACGGTGGGCTGACCTTTAAGGGGAAGGTCACAGGCACTGCCTTTCCTCCTGGGGCTGTGGGCTCCTCAGGTTTTGGGACAACTTTTATCAGCGTCAGTCTCTCTGTTCTTTGTGAATTCTGCCTCATGCCGTCCCGTAAAGTGTTGGGGTTAAACGGGCTCATTGTTACTGTTGATAATTGCTGATGTTATCGAACAGTAAACATCGGTAGTAGATAAGAGCGGTCTTATCTGCCAGTAACACTGTACCCTGTTTTGGGAGCTGCAGCTGGCGGTAATTACCAGCCAGTCTTTAGTTTATAAAACAGAACTTCAGTGTCATTGAATGATTAAGCGTTTATGCTCCATGACGTTTATTTCTACATGAATGCATTGTCCAATCTGAACTTCCATTTCTAAATTGGAGGGCTCTGTGTTGACAAATACGACAGCCACACATCAGAGGATCTGAGGTAGGATATTGACTATTCATTCCCATCACCAATCAATTGGCTGGATCAGTATCAAATGCTTCTTTAAGAAAAAAAAAATCAGTGAACAAAACATGCGTAATTTAATGAAGTGTTGAGTGTCAAGATAAATCGTATGTACTAAATTTCTGCATGAAGGTATGATTTTTGTGCAGATCTTTGTTCATACTAAAGATAGGAATGCAATTATGGAATCTGATTGAAATTAGTTTAAATGCGTTGCACACCCCTGATAATTGTGAAAACTTTGAGGCATCCAGATTGTGATTTACTCAGAATGTAGCATGCCGGATTACTGTAGTTTTTTCTAATGCACTGCTAGCCTGTGCATACTCCTGTCGATGGCCAATCCCATTTGCTATGTCAAATCTGCGTAATCTGCACGTTGTATGCATGTTTCCATTTAATTATTGCTTGAAGCGACATTTTTTGTGGACACGTGGGTGTACCATTGGCTCTGAGAGTAATGTGTTTCACAGCAATGGTTTCTTGTTATCGACCTATACAATAGCGGAGGTTTTCTGACGAAGTTGCATTTCAGACTGGTAACGTCAATGTGGTGGGTATTTCACTTCCTTGATGTACGTCATAATACCTGTTTGCTGTATAGTGCGGTTATGTTGTCATTTTCAGCATACGGGGTGGGTGAGTGCGTGCGTATACGACCTCGCCAGAGGAATATAATATATAATACGTCTGCCGTTTTGTTAAGATTTGTGAAGATAAAACTCCAGCCACTCGGGACCATAGGAATGTTCTGGAGAAGTAGGTCTACTGAACTACAGGAGCACGGTAACAAAATAGCTGGCAAAGAGAGAGGGGGGAACAGGCTGGCTGCCAACCAATACAGTTCAGTGCTGTCAACTGAAGGTGAGCGTTCACCGCGCCTGCGCAGTGCCATTGGTGACGTGTGCTTACCGGAGGCTGAAGTTCACTTGCTTCGAGACAGAAAAGGGAAGCCGGAGACTTATCGTATTCTTGTTTTCTTAACATATGTTTTCATGACAGTTGCGTTTTTGTTCATATTGATACATTATTAGTCTGTTTTTAATTTGGTTTCGTTCACAACGTGAACCTTAGTCTCGCTTTTCTAGGCCTTAACGGTTGAGCCGTTCTTACCATTGGAAGCTAGCTAACGTTAGGCGAGGTAGCCTGTTAGCTGCTAACATTAGCTGGCTAACTGACAGTAAGTGGATTTTAGTTTAATTTCAGGGCGTTGATATGCACGGTACCCCAGTGGACTCATGAATTGTTGCCGGTTTTAAAGGAAAAACGTCTGGTTGCTAGCGAGGGTGTATATTAGCTAGTAGCGGGCTAACGGTTTATCGGCGTGATGGAAACTGAAGAAGGAATCCCCTCTTTCGCCCCGCCACTCAACGATGCAACAGCCTTTTACGTCTTATTCATCAAGGCTATTGGAGATGTAAGCAGTTTGTTTCTTTTTTCTGATGTTGGCTGCCTTTTAAGCTGTTCTACGTGCAGCCAGCTGGCTGTGTTTCCTAGCAAAGTGGCATACTCTCAGCTTGTCTGCTGAACTCACTAACGTTAGCTTGTTGGCAATGCGTCACTTTGTGCCTAACCTTAGGTTACCTTGGGTTAGAGGTTGCTTTTGTTTTTGTTTGCGATCTGGCTGCGTTTCAGTGACAAGCTGAATGGGTTAAGCGTATAGGTTACTAATGCCGGCCGCCTATATCTCTCGCAAATTAATCCTGTAAGCTTGGTTTCTGCGTTTTGTTTGTTTAAAAAGCTGGGTTGAAGTTCATCGGAGCTTGCCAAAGCGAAGTTGTCTCGTACCTATTAGCTGAAACCTGACGAAACCCGCTTCCTCTGTGTTTGTGTGTGTGTGTGTGTGTGAGAGAGAGGGGGGGCGGGAGAGAATTGCGGAGCGTCTTGAGCTAAATCCATTACTGGACTAAATCCAGGTTGGCTAGGTGACATGTACGGCCGGGATGATAATGTATTCACTGTTGTGGGCTGTGCAGTGTGTATTTGTGTGTTTGGAGCACGGCTTTGTCGAGTCTTATAGTACAGGTCAGAGTCATGAAAAGCTTTGTTTGTTGGGCAGCAGTGGTGTGCTGTTTAACAGGCCAGTGTATTATCAATCCCCCACTAATAAGTGCACAGAGAAAGGGTTTTATATGGTATTTAATTCTGCTCATTATTTAATTTAATTCATAGCCTGCTAACGTGTGTTTTTATATTTGGGCGACTAGGTAGCAGTAAGTTAAGTGGTATCCTGGAAAGAAGCATTCTGTATTGAGTTCTCTTGACAGCTACATCAAAGAGTTATTTGGTTCCACATTCAGCAAGGTCATAGGGGACATGTTATGAGATTAACCAAGCAAAATGGCAACTGCACAGAATACTTTAAACTGTATTTAATTGTAGAATGTCAGCTGGTATATCTAGTAAATGAAACGTATTGGCTGGTTACTGACTGAGAAATAAATGTGGCCTCTCTGAAACTGTACCAGAGAAAGCTTTGAGTGTTTGTGGGGAGGGAGGGGGTTGGATCCTGTTTAATCCCAAACCATGCTGCATTTTTCCACCTTTGGTATATTGTGAAATCTAAAACACACAAGCTTCCCCCAAAATGTATTTACAGAATGAGATTTGCGTTAGTGATTTGTCCCAGCCCAAGCCCTTGCAGAATCAGATCAGTTTTGTGATTGGTCCCACCACTACCCTGGCAGAATGAGATCAGGTTTGTGATTGGCCCCAGCACTCGCCCTGTGTTGTGACCTGTGTTTTGATTGGCTCCCAGCTCATTGCGGCGCTGCCGGAGGAGTGGCAGCCGGGCCCCACGTTCCGCGGCCTGCCCTGGAGGGCCGTGGCCAGCACGGCGGTCGTCGGCGTCCTCACCGTCCTGGCCTTCCTGTGGAGAACTGTCCTCGCGGTGAGCCTGCGCTCCTGTTTCTCATCGCCACGGAAACCGCAGCGCTCTCTCTCTCTCTCTCTCTCTCTCTCTCTCTCTCTCTCTCTCTCTCTCTCTCTCCCCCCCCCCCCCCCCCCCCCCCCCCGCTGTGCAGCTGCAGTTATTAGTGCAGAGCAGTGACACCGTGATCTACAGTCATTCTGCAAGACGTAACACACATCCCCGCCAGGCCAGCCACCAGCCGGGAGAATACGCGTTACATTATGTTACATTACATTACAGGCATTTAGTAGGCGCTCTTATCCAGAGTGACTTACACAACTATAACATAGCATTTACACTGCATCCAGTTTTACAGCTGGGTATATACAGAAGCAATGCAAGTTAAGTACCTTGCTGAAGGTACCATTCTGCTACACTGCTGCCCCTCGGCATTAAGGTGGAGGGTCATAACGTGGGCCTGGAGAGAGTGCTAGAAATATAAACTTACGGTGGTAAATGTGTCTACCTTTGGCCTACCTGGCCTAACTGCAGTGAAATAGTTTATTTGATTTTTATTTCTTTTCTTATCTGTTCCTCTCCAGGTCAGAAGCAAGACCTATCAGCGTAAGTTTTCTCATTTTTATGGCTCATGTGAGCAGTTTGTGTCTCTTTATCTGATGTACAGTGCAGCCTGTGTTCTGTGCTCTGGAATCCTGTTTTGGGTGTTAGAGTCTGTGTTTAGGTGGCTGTTGATGTTTTTGTGCGTTTCTCTCTCTCTCTCTCTCTCTCTCTCTCTCTCTCTCTCTCTCTCTCTCTGCTTCAGTGACAGAAAAGCAGCTTGCTCAGAGGATTACACAGATCTGCGAGGAGAAGTCCCAAGCGCTCGCCCAGATCTCTGAGCTGAAAGAGAAGGTAGAGCTTCAGAAGAACACTTCTCCCCGTGTGTGTGTGTCTGTCTGTGTCTGTGTCTGTGTCTGTGTGTGCGCGTGTGTCTGTGCGTGTGTCCTTGTCTGTGTGTGTGTGTGTGTGTCTGTGTGTGCGTGCGTGCGTGCGTGCGCATGTGTCTGTGTCTGTGTCTGTGTCTGTGTGTGTCTCTGTGCCCGGCGTGCACTGGTGATCTCTAATCTGGTTGTGTTTTCTCTGTTTCAGATGGTGGCGTGTGAGGCGCAGTTAAAGGAGTCTGAATCGACCGCCAGCTCCACTGAGCGCGAGAACACTGAGCTGAAGGTGCGTCCCGGCGTCCCGGCGTGGGACGGGGTCCAGTGGCTACTCTGCCTGCGTTTGGGGAAGGCTGGCAGTGCGCATTCAAACACAGCCATGATGGTTTTGCATGAAACGAGCTGGGTGTGGTGCGGGAGTGACGTGCTGCTGGATTGTTTTTATGAATTTGCACAAGGCGTAGCGCCATGTAGCGTCACGTAGCGCAGTCTTCCTGCCTCAGCAGATAAAGCTGACGTCCTGCAGTAGTGCACCTCACTGGGATACAGAAGCCATGCTGAGTACTGTTAAAAGCAGCGATGTTGAGTACTGTTAGAAGCAGCAATGTTGAGTACTGTTAGAAGCAGCGATGTTGAGTACTGTTAGAAGCAGCGATGTTGAGTACTGTTAAAAGCAGCGATGTTGAGTATTGCTGAAAGCAGCGATGTTGAGTACTGTTAGAAGCAGCTATTTGACGCTGCTGAATCAGATGTGTATACAGGAGGGTCTCAGGGAGTGTGCCTGACGCCCTGGGAGTGCATGGCTGAAGTGGGCAGAGATCCTCTCTGTACAGAGATTCACCGGCGCTTCCTGTTTCCTGTTCCCCGCTGAAGGAGTCTTTCAGGCGGCTGCAGAAGAAGAGTCGGCAGAGCGGGGAGCAGCTGGAGAGCTTGACCGCCGAGATGGCAACTGAGCGGAGGAGGAACCAGGAGCAGAGCCACATAGTGAGCGGCCGCACAGCGCCCCCTGCTGGTCCTGCAGCATGCATGCTCAATTTACACCGTTTTGTGTTTATTTTATTGTGTGTGTCCTCTGTTTAGCCTGGTTAGTCATACTCATTGCAGATGGTGACTAATGCAAAACTTTTTTTTTGTTCTGTTGTGGACAGATTTCAAAGACGGAGAAGGAAATAGAAAAGTTGAAACATATCGTCAAAGGCAACAAGGATGAACTTTCAAAGGTGCATTGTTATTATTGATTTGATAGCTTGACTGATGCCATTGTTCAGAGCGACCGATAGAGCCTGCGTGTTATGTGGAGTTGTGCCTCTTGACTGGCAGTCCGTTTCTCCTGCGTGTTGGTTTGAGCTGAAGGAGCTGGTTGGCGGTGAGGCGTTATTATAACATTTTAATGATATTCTCCCGGCAGGTCCAGGTGCTCATGGACGAGGCCAGCATCAGGGAGGAGGCGCTGAAGGCTCAGGTCACCTCCTTCCAGAAGGAGAACAGCGCTCTGAAAGAGAAGAAGAAAAATGTAAGAGGTTCAGCAGGTTCTTTTGGACCAAACCATTAGACATTTCCTCTGCCCCGCCACTGGGTGATTAATCAAAAAACAGAATCTGAGATCTCATTGGTCTGTGAGGTTTGACACATGTAGAAGCTGATAACTCATTGGTCTGTGAAGTTTGATCTCCTGTAGAAGCTGATGTCTGATTTGTTTCTAAAGACCATAGAAGGCTTTCCTTAAAAAGCAGTTGAATTTCGCGCTAGAAGCACAGAAAGAACCCGTTTCACCTCCCGTCTCCTCCTCCTCTGCAGCTCCTCCGCGAGGCCAGAGACTGGGAGGACCGGCACAGGGAGCTGAGCGAGAAGATCAAAGTGCTGCAGCGGGCGCAGAAGGAGCTGGAGGACACCCTGGAGCACAAGGAGAACGAGATCGAGGTGCGCCTCACGTCCTGTGTCCCGCGTCCCGCCTGCGCTGCTCTTATGTCCCTGCTGTAGGGCTCCACATTGTATGGGATGTGTTTGATGTGTGCTTCTCAAAGAGTGCGCTCAAGACATTTCACAGGAAAAAATGCAAATTGAAAAGATGTTTTGTTTAAAAATAAAAAAATTAAAAAGATAAAAACAGGACAGACAAGGAGAAGCTCTGCAGCTGATTGACAGTTGATTAACAGATTGATTGATTGATTGATTGATTGGTTTTTAGGTGCTGTCGGACTGCATCACAGAGCTCAGGCAGCTGGAAGCCTGCGATGGCGCAGAGCTGCTGAAAGGGGGCGCTCTATCGCTGGCCAATGGGGAGGCTGCAGGTGAGTCGCCCAGCCCATGGGGGACCTGCATGTGTCACATTTCCTCATGCAGGATACAGAAACTTATCCTGTCTGTCATAGCAGCATATTCTGGGTTCGGTAAAATTAATTTAAAAATTGGATGAATGACGAATGACTGGGGTTCTCTCTTTTATAATAAAAACCCTTTTTCCTCTCGTCTCAGAAAAGAAAGGTGACGCACTGAAAACCAGGATTAAGCAGATGCTGGACGTCTCTCGGGTAAGTCCCCGCCCCCGTGAGTCACTGTGAGTCAGTGCGGGGTCAGAGGTCATGGTTAGAAATGGCTGCTGTGATTGGCCCGTGCCGGTGTTCGTAAGGAGCCTTTGGGATTGATGGACGCGTTGTTTTGGGATGCAGGTGAAGACCACGCTCTCCATCGTAGAAGAAGAGCGGAACCGATACCTGGAGAAACTGCTGGCGGAGGAGAAGCAGAGACACGATCTCGAAGGTGAGGAGGGAGGGAGAGAGAGAGGGAGAGGGGAAGAGGGGGAGAGAGGGGGGGACTGCATTCTGGTTTTTGTTTTAGTCCTGTAAATTACACTGCTTCACTCCTGTACTTGAGGAGACACCTGCGGTCTGTAGCTGCAGCTGTTGCTTATACAAGTGTCAGCTCAAGATATGATTGAGCTAATTAAATAACTAAGAGCAGAAGTTGGTGCAAAATCCTGAAATCTGCTCTTGTTGTGCACCCCCCGGCCTTAAATATAGTGTGTTAAACGATGTGTTGTTTGATTCTTACACTGTTTGATTCTTACACTGATGAATTCTTACACTGATGAATGGACAGGCCTGGCGCTTACTGGCCCGTTCAGAGTGCAGTTAGTGGATGTTTGCACCCCCCTCTCCCCCGCCTGCGTCTCGATGACGACACCTCCTCTTCCTCAGAGCAAATCCAGAAGCTGGAGCACGACCGCGCGTCTCTGCAGGGGGAGAAGAGCCAGCTGGAGGGCCAGTTCCACACCATCCAGCAGAAGCTGGAGATCATGAACGAGCTGTACCAGCAGAAGGAGAATGCCCTGCAGCAGTGAGTCCCGGCCGCACCTTAGAGCTCAGGGTCCTCCTCACCTGGCTTTGGTGTCACCATACACCCCACTCTCTACCTCACCATCCACCCCACTCTCTACCTCACCATCCACCTCACCGTCCACTTTAAAGATTTATTCAGGAAGTACATTTTTTCACCTCTCTGTCAGGCCCTGAATGTCTTTATTGCTGAACGTTCTCTCTCGCTGTGGGCTGACAGGAAAGAGTGCGAAAGCTCTTGTGTGTGTTTGTGTCACACTGGTATCCTCTGCTCCTAGATGGGACAGCTCATCCCTGATTTGGGGAATTTATTAACTCCCCACTTTGTTAATTTAACATGCGTGTGACTGTTAGACTGCGCGTCCTCCTGAGATGTGTACAGTGCACTGAGGGGCGTGGGGGGTGTTCCTTACAGGAAGCTGACCCAGGAGGAGTTTGAGAGGCGGGAGAAGGAGACGAAGCTGTCGGAGGTGGATGGGAAGGCCGTGCGGGCCGAGGAGGAGCTCCGGGCCTACAAACTCCGCATCCAGGAGATCGAGGAGGAGCTGCAGAAAACTGAGCGCTCCTGCAAGACCCAGGTGAGCGCTGATACCGCTACGCTAACTCAGGAAGCGCTAACACCGCTACACTAACTCAGTTAGCGCTGATACCGCTACGCTAACACAGGAAGCGCTAACACCGCTACGCTAACTCAGGAAGCGCTAACACCGCTATGCTAACACAGGAAGCGCTAACACCAGTATACTGCACTAACACAGCTACGCTGTGCTAACTCAGGAAGCACTACGCTATGCTGTGCTAACTGTGCTACGGTAACAGAAAGCACTAACACCGCTATGCTACGCTCACACAGGAATCACTAACACCGCTATGCGAACACGGCTACACTACGCTCACGCAGGAAGCGCTAAGACCGCTACGCTCCCCTCACGCAGGAAGTGTTAACACGGGTGATTAATTCCCTTTCTCTCTCCACAGATTGCAGCTCATGAAAAGAAGGCTCATGACAACTGGGTAAGAGGAAAACCCCCCCCCCCCCTTTAAAACCACTGCTTTGCATATTAATGGAGAGGCACAGAGTAATTAAAATCCCCCCCCCCCCCCCCAGCTCAGCGCCCGTGCTGCTGAGAGAGCTCTGGTGGAGGAGAAGCGGGAGACGGCGAACCTGCGGCAGAAGTGAGTCTGAGCCTGGAGTGGCCCCCCCCCCCCCGAACTCCTCTCGCCACTGACGGTTAACCCGGCACAGTGGATATCTCAGCAGGTCCCTGATGCTGCTGTGCTGTTTTTGGGTTGCCAGGCTTGTGGAGGTGAACGATAAGCTGGTGGAGTTCCAGCGTCCGCTGTTCAAGCCCACGCCGGGCCGCCCTGACCAGCAGATCCCCCCCATGAGGAGAGGTGAGTCCCATAATGCCGTCCTGTGGCCCTGACTGGTACACACTTATACACGTTTATACACGTTTATACGCATCCTACAGCACGCTTTCATGCTTTAAAACGAGACCAGTCATGGGAATCGCGTCCGATTCGAGCGGGAAGCCAGCCCCGCCCTCCGAAGCGTTTATCGTTCACGCCGCGGCTCCGTGTTCTGTCCCGGGACGGTCTCTGCGGCCCGTGTTCTGTCCCGGGACGGTCCCTGCGGCCCGTGTTCTGTCCCGGGACGGTCTCTGCGGCCCCGTGTTCTGTCCCGGGACGGTCTCTGCGGCCCCGTGTTCTGTCCCGGGACGGTCTCTGCGGCCCGTGTTCTGTCCCAGGACGGTCTCTGCGGCCCGTGTTCTGTCCCGGGACGGTCTCTGCGGCCCGTGTTCTGTCCCGGGACGGTCTCTGCGGCCCCGTGTTCTGTCCCGGGACGGTCTCCGCGGCCCCGTGTTCCGTCGGTGGGCGGTTCCTGTCATTTAAACGCTGTGACTGATCCGAACAGGAGACTCGTACGGCCCCTCCCCCGTGAGCGGAGGCGCTCCGTCCCCCCCTCTAATGATGGAGGGTCCCGGCCGCCCGCCGTCCGCCCCCGTGGGCCGGAGAGCCGAGCCCTTCGGTGAGTGGACCCCCCCAAGCGCACCCCCCCCCCCCGAGTCCTTCGCCACCCTTCCATCTCCCCTGAGCTCTGTCTCTCTCTTTGACCCATGCTGTAGCTCCTGCTCTCTTCCTCTCTTCCATCCATCCATCCCTTATTTTCATTCTTCCTTCTCCTCTACCTTCGACTGTTCGAGCCCGTCCTTCCCTCTCTGGGCTTCCTGCTGCTGCTGTCTTCTTTTCCTGGATGATGTCACATCCTCCCCTGGTTTAAACTGCGTCCCTGCCTCGCCTTTCCACCTGAAACCAGCTCAAATCTGTGCAGGATGCAGGCCGCTCAGGGACACTGTGCTGGGGGAGGTTTGGTAGGTTTGGGTCAGAGATTCCAGGTGAAGATGAAAAGCACCCCTGGAGGGTCAGATGGGGTTTTGGGAAGATTGGGATGAGGTGCTCTGGCCCCTGTAGTCGTGGAAAGGGGCTTGTCATCAGTTTCAGAAATGAGTCTCTTCTTAACTCATTCCCCTTTCTTCATTTCTGCCCCCCCCCCCCATCAGGCCAACCCCCCTCGGAGCCCCACGGAAGGTACTCTGATCTTGGGCACCCGCTGCCTCCCAGACCTGGTGAGTCTGTCTGTCTGTCCGTCTGTCTGTCGGTGACCACATTTGCATGCACACCGTGTTCCTATTAAAATTAGGGTCACGTTGTGACTATGCCGTTTCCAGGCCTTGTGAAGGGATAAGCCAGTCTTATTCTGTTTGCGTGGTTAGCTGAATATTCCGTGTGCGTTCTTGGGACAGAACTAAAGGTCCCAGTAATTCTTCCATGTGCATGTAGTAATGCCTGACTGTTCTCTTCCCCCCCTCCCAGATGTGTGTGTCCCACGAACGTCCTCTCCCAGCGCCCTGGATGGATCAGTGAGTTAATCAAATGTCAAAATATTGTTTGGGTGGGGTGGGGCTGAGGTGGGATGGGGTGGGGGTCAGGAGGGATGGGGTGGGAGTCAGGCGGGATAGGGTGGGGGTCAGGAGGGATGGGGTGGGGCTGAGCTGGGATGGGGTGGGGTTGAGGTGGGGTTGGGTGGGGGTCAGGAGGGATGGGGTGGGGCTGAGGTGGGATGGGGTGGGGTTGAGGTGGGGTTGGGTGGGGGTCAGGAGGGATGGGGTGGGGCTGAGGTGGGATGGGGTGGGGTTGAGGTGGGGTTGGGTGGGGGTCAGGAGGGGTGGGGTGGGGCTGAGGTGGGATGGGGTGCGGCTGAGGCGGGATGGGGTGCGGCTGAGGTGGGATGGGGTGGGGTTGAGGTGGGGTTGGGTGGGGGTCAGGAGTAATGGGGTGGGGCTGAGATGGGGTGGGGGTCAGGAGGGATGGGGTGGCGCTGAGGCGGGATGGGGTGCGGCTGAGGTGGGATGGGGTGGGGTTGAGGTGGGGTTGGGTGGGGGTCAGGAGGGATGGGGTGGGGTTGAGGTGGGGTTGGGTGTGGTGGGGAAATTTGCGTCTCACAGGCGGGGACAGCGTTTATCTGCGAGAGAATCGACCCTCCTGCGGCACGAGGCACCATCATCAGCTCCACAGCAGAGCGAAAATGAGAGGGGGGGGTAAATCCTCTCCCATGCTCCCCTGCGTGCCAGTCACATGTTCTCTCCTCTCCTCTCCCCTGTATCTGGTGGGCCGTTTGCTCTACAGCAGAGTGCACCTGTAGAGTCCTCCCCAGAACCCCCCCCTGTGGCCCCCCCTGAGGGCCCCGATGCAGTGAGTATGGAGGCTGGGGGCTCCGGGCCCCGGGGGGCCACTGGTGTGTGCATGCTTCCTGCTGCTGGCCCCCCCGGCTCCGAACGGCTTTCTGTGGGTGGCTGGATGAACTGACCAATCAGAGGCCTCATGCTCCGTGGGCGTTTGACAAAAGCGTGCTCACCCTGCCTGTAACGGTTTTTTTTTTTCTTGAAACCTACAAATTTGTGACTTTCAAAGTTATTCATCTGCAGTGGGACCTCAAACTCTAGTTCTGAGGAGGCGATGTGTCAGCATTTACTTTTAATGTCACTTAAGTGATTCGTTTAAGCCGTTGATTGGCTACAGAGTTCGTGCACGCACCTGGTTTCTATGTCTGAAACCCGGAGCTGCTGCAGCAAATCAGAACTGGAGTTTGAGACCCTGATCCACAGGAGCCGGGACCGTGCGCTGCACTTTACGGGCGGAGTGTGTCTAAACGCTCCTTTGGTGTGGAAATCACTGGACTGGTTGCTGAGAACTCGCCTGGGAGTAATCACGCGTGTCACTTCCTGCTGGGTCGTCTTTAACTTCACTTACCTGATCAGTCTCTACCATGGGCCGCTTGATTTGAACCGTCTGGTTTTCCCAGGAGCGCATGATGAGTTTTTAATGTGTGTGTGTGTGTGTGTGTTTTAACACGCACTTTTGCACAGACTGATTCCAGTATTCTCACTGGCGCCACCAATGGCCAGAACGTGCGAGTACGGCCAACAGAAACCCTCGTTCTGCCATTTAAATCATCTTTGACCTTCTCTTCTCATTTTAATTTCAGAGGCTGTCAAAATCCGGCGGTCCGTCGTTCCTGGGCTCTCCCATTAGGGATATCCCCGGCCCAGGACCGACCAGGCTGCCCCCTCCTCCCATGGGGGGTCCCCACGGCCCGCCCCTAAACGGGCACCTCCCCATGATCCCGCCTGGACCCTCTGGATACGACCCGCGACTCCCTCCACCTCGCCCCGGACCCTACGGCCCCCCCCGCCCGTACGGACCCCTGCCGCCCCCTTACAGTAAGAGCCTGTACTACTGTACTGTACTATCTGTACTACCTATACACCCGTACCTACATATACTACGTATTCACATGTACCTCCCTATACACACGCCTCTTATACCTGTCCCTACACACCCCCCCCCACCCCTTTCACTTGTGTGAACCTGTGCACCCCCCCCCACCTGTCTGTGCTTAATACACCCCCCTTACAGCCCCCTGTCTTATGGGTCGTATGGTGTAAGGGTGTTGTTTTGGCTGGGGGGCCTCAGTCCTTACCCAGTGTCCCTCCTTCTCACCCCTCAGTCCGGGGCCCAGCTCCCCCCATGAGGGAGTACCCGATGGGACCCCCACCGTTCGGCCCGCAAGACTTTCACCCCGGGACGAGGGAGCCGCCACACGGACCCCGGGACTACCCCCTCCCGCCCCGGCCTCTGCCCCCCGGAGCCAGAGACCACACGGGGCCCCTGCCCGGCCCCCCCATGACCGGACCCCCCATGGCCGGCCCCCCCATGCCTCCGCACATGGGGCCGGGGCCCCGGAACATTCCAGAGGGGCCCCACCAGGGTCCCGACCACCGCAGGGACAGCATCCCCCCACAGACCGGAGGCCCCTCCAGGGACACGCCCACCACTCCTTTCAACGGGCCCTAAACTCCGCCCCCTGCCCCACCCCTCACCCCCCTCTTTAAAGGGATGGGGAAATATCCTGTTTCTCAGTGGGGAACTGAACTTTTTTTGTTTTGTGTTTTTAATTCTGACTGGCAAAAAGAGAAAAAAAACTCCATATATCCATAAAAAAAGATGTTAATATTAAATCATGAGAGAACCAAACGTGTCTTTGTGTCGCCTGGGATATCAGCCTTTCGTGAAGAAACGCAGGAGCAGGGGCAGGGTCCCATCCGCTGCGTTGGGTCCCATCCTGCCGTATCGCAGGGGCTGTGTTGGGTCCCATCCGCTGCGTTGGGTCCCATCATGTCGTATTGCAGGGGCTGTGTTGGGTCCCATCCGCTGCATTGGGTCCCATCATGTCGTATCGCAGGGGCTGTGTTGGGTCCCATCCGCTGTGTTGGGTCCCATCATGTCGTATTGCAGGGGCTGTGTTGGGTCCCATCCGCTGTGTTGGGTCCCATCATGTCGTATTGCAGGGGCTGTGTTGGGTCCCATCCGCTGTGTTGGGTCCCATCCTGCCGTATTGCAGGGGCTGTGTTGGGTCCCATCGTGCAGTATCACACTGTTACCTGTGTGTGCTGCGCGGAGACTGCCCCTCTGGGCTTTTTAAAGAAACAGACCAGTGATGATCTTTAAACACAATGCATTTTTGTGATTATGCAAATAGAAGATTTCCTGTGGAAATACTTACTTGATTTAAAGCGTCTCTGGCTTGGTTTGGATCATGTTTAGAAGCACCTGTCGCTCACCCAAAGCCTGTTGCTTAATGAGTTGTAAAGGTAAGTTGTTATATAAATGAATGGTCAGATGTATAACTTATTTTACTATATTCTTCAAACAATTTGTATTAATAAAGATGGTACAGAACTGATTCATTCTGCAGTTATTGGTAATGAAGCATAAAGACAAACATCCAAATCTTAGAGACCATAGCTTTGTTTTCTTTGTATTTTTTGTTTCTTGGGTTTGATCCAAACAGTTATTTTTGTAAGAACTTGCTGGAGGAATAAAAACAGGGAAAAGTTTAACAGCATGATGTCACCTTTACTTTGATGGTTTTGCTTTTCATCTTAAATATTTGTCAAATATCAAGTGGTTTATATTCCAAAACGTCAGTGCTCCGTCTTTGATTATGGATGGTGATTGACTTTCTTCTGTCAGACAGTAAATGCGCTTCATGAACAGATGTGTGCAGATAGGGCTTCATAATGTCTGCTGATCCTTAGTACCATTCAGCAGTTAAATTCTTTTGTTTTGGTCCTTAACAGACTAAAAAGTCCACACGGCTTTTTGACACATTTTACCAACTCTGTGAAGAAGTGCTTTCCTTTTTTCTGAGAAATGTACTTTGGCCTAATTTACACTTGTATCCTCTTTTTTGCCACGTCTTGATGAAATTACTTTTTGGGTCACCTGATTAATCCCTTTACAATATTTTTAAATGCGTAAATTTCAATGTCAGCCACTGAATCAGTAGAAATTTAGTGCCTCAACTCTGCTCATGAGTCATTCCTGTGAGACCTAGGACTGCTCTAGTTGCTCCTCTCAGTACTTTAAATGCATGTAGTCAGTGTTAATTTAGGGTCATCTGCTTTCGTTTGTACCATGTTTTCTTGCATTAGGACTTTGACATCCTCTTCACTTTTTATCCTGGTCGGCAGCAAAGTTTTCCAACGGGGGGGGGGTTGAGTCCACATTGCACCTTTCCTCCCTGTAAAAATTTTCTTGCCTCATTTTTTAAAATTGTGAATGTACAGACCTTTGCATTTAGTAATATTAAATTTAATTTGCCTTTATCTGGATCACATTTACAGCTTCCTTGTGTTATTTAAGCCTCTTCATGTCTCTCCTCTGGGTCATGATCATAAAACACGGCCCAAGGCCCAAATCTTTGTCCAAGTGCAGAATGTAGGCAAGAAATGGCGGAAACCCCAGATGGTTCCCCGGGAGACGCTCTCAGCGGGAAACCACGGTTCAAAGGTATGTTTTGGCAAAACCGTTAACACAGCTTATGTTTATTCCACTGGGACATTACAGCTACCATATTTTAACTTCTGTAAAAGTTGTTTATTTGGTATATTTTGGCATCATTTGAATTTTTTTTCTTCCATTTGGAAAGGCATATCTAACCTGTCTTAATGACTATAGTAAATGTAGTGTGCCCATGTACATGTGGGGTGTGTGTGCTCATCAGAATTTTCAGGTCTGATCCGATTGAAGCAGCACTTTGTTTATTAGAAATGAAAGCCATGTAAATGTGCAGTTCAAGGACAAAACACAATGCATTGTTCAATGAAAACTGAAACTGCATCCACACAAACCGCACGCGTACACAGGCACGCGCACACACAAACACATCCATATGCACCATTTTAGTGTGTTCTGTAGTATGTCCAGCTATTGTCTGCATTCTCTGACATTAAAAAAATAAAACCATCTAAAATCAGATATTAAGAAACAAAATTAAGAGAAAGGCTAAGTAGAGAGGGTGTAACTGCCAATGTGACTTCAATTTAAAAAAAAACAATAATCCACGCAAGGTACATGCAACATCCTTTGTTAAAAAAGCCCTTTTTCCTCAAGATGACATCATAGCTCATCAGAGTGGAGGAGGCGTGTCTGTGCTTTTGATGGACAGATGGGCCCACGTATCTAAAACTGAAAAACCTGTCACCTCAGCTTTAACACACTAAGGAGCAGACAAACAGAATTAAATCATATCAAACAATGTGTTTCCAATTTGCTGGATGGAGCACAGAAAAAAAACAACACATCCTCCATTTCCTCTTCCCAGCTCAGGAGACAGGAAGTGACATCAGCATTCGTCTTTGATCACCAATTGGTGAGACATGAATACGCATCTCTCTTGCTTTCTCTCCCTCTGAACTGTAACAGTGCATGAATCATTTTCTCTGGATTTTCAGAGAAGGAATACTTCGTAGATCAAACAAATCCACAGTTTCTGGGAAATTAAAGTGGGGTGGGGTTCGGGGACAGGGGGGCTGTGGGGGTGGGGGGGGCTGGTGGAATGTTTCAGTGCACCGGCAGGCCACGTACCTGTTAGCTTTTTCCATTTTAAAGAGACGTCACGCACAGAACAGGCACCTGGGGGGGTTCGGCTTCTGTTCTTCACCCCCCAGGTTTAGGGGTTAAGACCCAAACAGACATGCAGCCAATCAACTGTGGTGGAGCTCCAAGCTGCAGGGGGGCGACTGGTGGCTCTGATGTGCTCTGTCCTGTGTGGCTGATGGGGGGTCGGGGGAGGGGGGGGGGTTTGTGCTGGTGGGGGGGCGGGGGTGTTGAGGGTGTTTTTACGGTTTTACAGTTAATCTTTGTGCAAAGTCTGGTCCAGATGGAGATAAAGTGGCTTCTTGGTCAAGAGCTGGAGTTTCTTCCTCTTGAAATCAGTCGGTTTCTTGTACCTGGTGTGACAGTAGGGCAGTCAGGACCGTAATAACCACAGAAACCATGCCAGCATTTTCCTAGATTTGCTTTTCGGCTAAAGGCATTATATTGCAGCTGGTCCTAACACCTGAGCAGGTTCAAGGGACAGAATGACAATACGAGGAACAACATGAAAATGCCCCTTTTCATGGAGAAAACATTTAATTTCCAAAAAGAAAAGTAATTTGATATCTGGTGTACTTACAATTCAATTACAATGGGTCCAGGTTTAATCTCGTCCATCTCCATGAAAGCGAAACACTTTGTGCTGGTAAACCTCTTCTTGGGTTTGTAGTGCTTGAACTCAAAGAAAATAGCTGCCCCTGGAATGAGGGATTGGGGACTTCAGTCACTGGGGTACAAAGACCCCTCACCAAAATGTCAATACAATCAATGTGGCCCATGATATTCATGGGACGGGGGACCCCTCTACTGACGGTTTGGACCTTAAAGAGACCCTCTAAAAACCCAAACATCTTCCCAGTTTCACTCTAAAGAAGTGGTGTTGGATTTAACTGCTGGTCCTGCTAAGGGTCATCCAGAAGATTGATGGTGCTAAGAATGGGGTCATATTTAGCCAATAGTAATCGCAATAGTAATCTGATTTTAAGGTGTTAATGATTGTCCCTTTAAGAAGGATTATGCTGAACCTGAGCAGCACCAGGCCTACCTTTAGAAAGCTTCTCCAGGTGCTTCTGGATCTCCACATCCATGCCGAAGTGAATGTAGGTGTCCTCTTTGCGAGTGGCCACGGGGGTGTCCTGCACCGGGTTCAGATCGATCCCATTCAGATCTGCAGGGACACAACACACACACCCCCCCACCACGTCACACACTGTATCTGTACGGGGGGAGGGGGGGCACACTCCATAAAGGGGGGGGGGGCGTTTCCAAACCTTTCACGCTGACTGTGATGTAGGGGTCGATGCACTGTCCCGCGTCCTTCAGGCCTATCTTCTCGATCTTTATGGTGATCAGCGTCATTCCTGGCTCCGAGGGTAACCGTGGCAACAGTGTCCCTGACAGCAAGATGGGTCAGTCGATTAGAACGCCTGTCTGGGGTCGTGCGATGACATCACATCCTGCCCACAGCTCCTATTACGCGCCGAGTGCACATGCCCTCCGCAGATCAAGCACAGAAACCATGGCAACGTTAAAAAGCGTCCAGATTTAACATTGAATAATTTTGTTAAACTTTTCACTATTTCTTTAAAAACTTCAGTGAGCTTAAGGTGAAACGGTCATACGTTGTGACAAAAAAAATAGCATTTTTAATTCCACTGACTAATATATCATCTGTTCAATATAGGTTTCAGCTTCAAAGCTAGATTGAACAGATCCCCCGTACTGCACTAAAGGTCATGATTCAGCACGATAGTAAAGCTTCTCAGGTGAAACGGTAAATTTGTCCTGTTTTTGTGCATTGTTCTCTCAACAGAAGCTCTTCCTCGTCCAAGCCAACTTCATTCATCACTTTACACAGCTGTGTATTCATTGTTTATGTCATCAGAAGAAAGAGGCAAATATATAACTACTTACTGGTCAATTCTGCACATATCAGGTTTTTTTAATCACTACTCCTGACTGTAACTTGAGTGACAGTGAGCTTGTTGAGAACATCAGGGCTGGTACATGCATCTCAGGTTAATGTGGGAGTCAGAGAGGTGCCCGGTGTGACCGTACCTTGCAAAGCTGACGATGGGGGGTGGGGTGGGGGGGGCAGGCAGCGAGGGGGGAGCGTGGAGGAAGCCATGCGCCATGGCGATGGAGAGAGACAAACAGAGAGGCGAGACATGCCGTGGGTAAAAACACACACCACACTTTCAGAACACGACACGTTAATATTCATCATACGACACGTTAATGTTCATCATACGACACGTTAATGTTCATCACACATCGCACTCTCAGAACACGTTATGGCATTCTCACACGCCACATAACCAACAGCACAGTCACGTGCAGACCAACAGCACAGTCACGTGCAGACCCACTGCGCAGTCACGTGCACACCCACTGCGCAGACGCGTGCAGACCTACTGCGCAGACGCGTGCACACCCACTGTGCAGACACGTGCAGACCCTCTTCGCAGACGCGTGCAGACACTCAGAGGCCCGCGTAGTCCGCCAGGTGTGCGCAGTTACCTGGAACTCTGGAGGAAAAGGATTCGGGGGACCCCGCACCAACCACTGAGTCCTCCTCTGCCTCAACTTCCAGGTTCTCCTCTTCACCAGGGGCAAGGATCTTCCTGCACAGAACCCGCAGAACCCGCAGAACCATCAGGACACAACAGTTTGAGTGTTCAGAAAATGAAAGTTCCGGAACATAAGCTTAGGTCAACCATCAGCCCAGCTGCTGGGGTAACAGTCACACATGGCAACAGTGGTTCCACAAAAAACATAAACGGCAGGGGATCTACCAATCGTATACCAGCCTCGTCAACATCAGTTTACAGTTTTTTTTTAAATCCGTTTTTTATTTGCAGATTTAAGCTCCATTTAATTAAATTCAATTTAATTCGTATCGTGCTTTTCACAGAGACACTGTCACAAAGACGCTTTACAGAAAAACTGGGAAAATTGGGAAACGTTTATCAGCTGATATAAAAGATTTACCTTAAAGGCACTGGCTGAACATCGAAGGGAAATCCTTTGTTATACGTCAGGATGTTCTGAACGACTGTTAAAGGACAGAGGAGCAGAAATCATTAAAACGTGTAATCTCTGAAAGGATGATTACACGTTTGGATTACTGATCCCGCAGGACGGCCATACAGATGAACACACAGGTGAACTGCTCACAGCTAGAGAAGGAGCCAGAGCTCACAGCCCTTTAGAGGTCACCAGGCTCCAGGTATCAGGGGCCCAATTGTTCCCTAACAAACACACACTACACACACTCAAAGCGTACACACCTCACACTGCTTTAACATTCTTTGAGAATGCTGGATATTTACCGACAACGACACCCGTGAAACCACGCAGCTCAAGTGAACAGATGCGATTATTTTAATCAGGGTTATATGAGACTTCATATGAAATGAGGGACAACAGGCGCTCAAGATTCTGCTGCTTTTTCTTAAAAATTCAGTGCAGACTCTTGCCCTTGTTAAGCAGTCAGCCCATAAACTGCACTGTACGCTGGAATACATACTCGGCTCCAGTTTCTTAAGGTCTTCCAGCCTGAAATCTTCCTGGGACTGAGTGCACTGCAGAAGAGTGGAGAAGAGAAAGAGTGAGTGAGTGACAGAGAGAGAGAGAGAGAGAATGAATGTGTCAGAGAGAGGGAGTGTGTGAGTGACAGAGAGAGAGAGAGAGAATGAATGTGTCAGAGAGGGAGTGTGTGAGTGACAGAGAGAGAGAGAGAGAATGAATGTGTCAGAGAGAGGGAGTGTGTGAGTGACAGAGAGAGAGAGAGAGAGAATGAATGTGTCAGAGAGAGGGAGTGTGTGAGTGAGAGAGAGAGAGAGAGAGAATGAATGTGTCAGAGAGAGGGAGTGTGTGAGTGAGAGAGAGAGAGAGAATGAATGTGTCAGAGAGAGGGAGTGAGTGACAGAGAGAGAGAGAGAGAGAATGTGTCAGAGAGAGGGAGTGTGTGAGTGACAGAGAGAGAGAGAGAATGAATGTGTCAGAGAGAGGGAGTGTGTGAGAGTGAGAGAGAGAGTGACAGGATGAGTGCGATTTCTCTTGTGGTACACTACCTGCAGGGCCGCACTCCTCATTTCCAGGCATGTTGCCAACTTTCCCAAAGTCTTCTGCAGAGAGAACACAGACACACACACACACACACACACACACACATACACAGGCACACACAACCCATCACACACAGTCCAGAGCATTTCCAGAAGAGGACACACACACACACACACAGTTCAGAGTGTTTCCATGTGAGAACACACACAGACCAGAGTTGAGACGAAGAGGAGAGTGCCCTCTACTGGCTCAACAGCACCTCTTCAAGCAGCAACTTTGGCCCTGATTTGCTAAGATCTTTAGCATGAGCAAAACCTTTTAGCACATGCAAAACCAATAATATGATCAATGATTGGTCATGGCACTTGTTTTGGACCAGTTGTTGGTTGTGTTATTAGCTTAGCGTACAGGATGGTATGGCTCCTGCCTGATCAAAGGTGCATTGAACATCCTCACAGTAAAGGACAGCGGTTAACCCTGACACCCTCTTCAGTTTGACACCACTGGCTGCCAGACTTTAACAGACAACCGCATTTCCCAGGGAACCCCTCCAGGATGCAGGCCTGCTCTTCCGTGTAATGCACTTCTGCCCCAGCTCGGACCGACCAGTCGCATTTGCACCAGGAAACTACAAAGACCAGCAAACACTGTACCCCTCCAGGACTTCCATTTGACCCCCCCGTAACAGACCCTCTGACACAAGCACAATTAAGCCAGCCATTGAACGCAAGGAAAGACAAGAGATGATCATGTCGGGTATTTCAGTTCCCAGAAAGAAAGCTGGATGCTCGTCCGTTTGCATGCCGAAGCAGACGCACCTTCTGATCCTCTGTGAATTCCGATGAATTGGACGACTGGGCCTCCTTCTGCAACTGCCTTGCGAGTCTAAATGAAACATGGAAATAAAACAAACCAAACATTCAGAGAAGATTCTCCATTTGCAGAAGATCGTTTTCTGTTCGAATCTATAGCGATGTGACAACATCGGCCACAGCCCAAAGGCTGCGGGTTTGACTCCCAAACACGGCCCTATTGTAGCAGTTTTGTACCCTTGTGAAAATGCCTTGCTGTGTTTGTAGCAATGGACATCCATGTCTTTCCTGATCTTGATACATCTAGTTTTACATGCTCATCCGCATGTAATGGAAACTACAGCATTGGCCAGTCAGATGTAGGCTAATTACTGGGAAACTAAAACTTAATAACAGGGTGTTTTGTACTCTCTTCGCCTTGTCGCTTAGTCGCACCCATAACAACCCAATGCAGTCGCTCGTAAAATAAAGACCAGCATTAAGCACATCGCCCATATTGACATTAAAGTGATTCAGTGCCTAAAACGCAAGGCGTTTAATATCCCGCGCCGTCACACTCACATACTGGGCGCAGTTAGTTAAAAAGGGGTCCAACAGACAGAATGACCCATCTAAAGCAAAGCTCCACCCGAAACACGACGAGGGTGTGGCCCAATTTTTTGTTGCTGACTTTGAATCTCCCTTGCGCTGTCAGTACATTTACTAACAGCGGCACATGTAAGTGAACTTGAATATCAAGAGATTTACACGCACCAACTTCGAACACCTCAAGGCAAGAAGAAGGTCCCCATTAAGCAACTGATCACCTATTCGGCTTTCAGAAAATATATTTAAGTTTAAACATGTTTGTAGTCAGATAACTGGCTACCTACAGAGAATCCGTTATACAAGCTCCAGACGGCGACAGGTAGAATAACAAACTGAGACGAGTCAGTAAGCTATAATGAAAATATGACAAGCCAACACACCAGCGAGTAGTGTTCCACCACAGGAGTACGTTTAAAGGCTACCTACCCAGGATCACAGTAGCATGCTATTGGGTTTAAATATTTATCTGGTCAGATGGCTAGCTGCTTTGTCTGTCAGTTTACAATTTTATTTTATTTTATTTTAATCTCTGTAGCAAGAAAAAATGCACTGCGATGTTTGCAACTTACATTTGGTACTCATCAATTGCTTCCACTAACTGCCCCCACGAATCAAAGTCCGTGCCTTTTTTAAAACTCGCGTGCCATTTCTGGATGGTCTTGGTCAGATCTGACATTTTCAAAAAGGTAGTGTCGCAGGATCCGTTTCAGCTAAGCATTGCCGACTGTGTTCTATTTCCCTCTCTGCATTATCGCCTCCCAGGTAGCTAGCGGCTCCCCTTCTGAACCGGTGCTTCTCTCAACTGACCCAGCCCTTGTGTTCCCTCACCTAAACTTCTTCGTCGGCAAAAGGGAAGTTCCGCCCCCCAATATGCTTGGAACATTCGCATTTAAAGGGACAGCGACTCTGCGCGTGGAGCAGATCCGTCAGGGGGGACACGCGCCGCTATGTCGTTACATCCAGGTTCCGTAGCAGGCTATTATATCCCCAGGTGCGGCAGAAGGGGACTGGTTCGGCCAGGTGTCGCTGTTGCAATTTGTAAAATGTATGTTTCCTTCATTAAATTAGCAGACGTTGTATCCGTATTGTATTTTAAATGTACCACAGGCGGTTCTTGTTTATGGTTTGTGTCTCTTTTCTCAGAAGCAATAGGCCTACAGAGAAACTATAATCTGATTATGACATCGTGATTACTAGGTACGTAAAAACGCATATTTGTTCATGTAAAGACATTTATTATCCAAAGCAAAACGAGACGGCAACTAGAATAAACTAAATGTACGACGTGCACCGTGCATAAGCCATTATAAAGAGAATATAATAGCCAATCCGCAATATAGGATACCGATTTTGAAATTAAAAATTACATTCGCCAACATTCAAAGTAATAATGGATAAGAAGCATTTAAAAAAATATCGAACACAGCATTTAGGAAGAGCAGACGCTCGTATGGAGTTTCTAATCAATTGTTTGCTCAACTTACTAGCTTTCGCCAGAAATACTTAAAGTACATTACATTTATTTGGCAGACGCTTTTATCCAAAGCGACGTACAAAAAGTGCATTTCATGGTCATAGACAACTGCTAAACACAGGTTCAGTAAGGTACAATACTTATTTTGTATTTCTAGCCAAGAACACAGTTTAGTTCACACAGTGAACACTACTGACAATAAAGTATTCTGCAATCACATTCCAGAAATGTCTGCATTAAAAAGCATATTTAAAAAGTCTGCCTGAACAGCGTCGGTGTGAAGCGATGAGCTTGTTTGGTTATTGATGACTTCAATCACTGTACTATTCCGCCCTTTTTACCATTCTCTCAAACATCAAGTTAGTATGAGAACGTTTGAGACGCCGACTTCTCAACATTAGACGTCACCCCTTGTGTCATGGACGTGGGAGTACGGTAGGGTGTTTTTACTCCCAATGAGAAAGTGAGAACATTACATCATCGAATAATAAGCCAATCGGTACATGGAGGGTCCAACTATTCGTGCTTTACTCTTCGTGCGCAACATGCGCTAATGCATGATTGGCCAGGCTCGTCAGGTGTGGCACTTAAGCCAATCATAAGAGAGTTCGCCCATTGAGCGAAGAAAACAACAACGTCAAATTACATAACGTGGCCTATCAAACGTCACAGCGATGCAGTTGCAACAATACAGGAAGATCCATTTTTGCTATTGTTTTTATTTCCTGAAGTGAACGGCTTTGAAGTGGAAGCAAAGGTTTGACAGTTCTTACATGCTTATAGGTAATATATTGCACTACAGACATGCTATAGTTTATTAAAACAACGTTAACCGTTACAACCTTCTTAAATGGTATTCATATCGGAGCTGACAGCGTAGGCTACCATGTCTGTCTCGCTAATATATAGCTGACTTGCTAAGCTAGCTAGCGTACATTGTTTAGCGTCAAATTGGTGTATTCATGAACCCATGGTGATTTTATCACATAAATATTGTTAATTTTAGTTATTATCTGGTGTGCAGTTTTATATTGGGTGGGAATACTAGGATATTTGGATATCCAAGTTGTTATGTAGCTGCTACCAGTTTGGCTGTCTGGGTTGGTAGCTCGTTTGTAATTCCTTGGTCGTGGTCAGGCTGTATTGTTGGCAGTGGTTGGAAGGCCGGCAAAATATTCTGCCAAAGCGAAAGAGTTATCTAATTATCCTCCGCATAATAACAGTCTGAAAAGATAAGACAACGTTACAAATAAATTGACATCCCCATGTTATTTACCACTAGCTGACATTGACTGTTAAAATCGGATCTAATTAGCTGATGTGTTAGCTAACATGGCTGCTACGGTACCCACTTCATTATTGAAACATGAATGGATGTAGAGAGCGAAATTGTTAGATACAGGAATCATACTCATGTTTCAAACGGGTCGTGACTAATTCTTACTTATTAGGAGGCCTACCAATAAAATGTTTATGATTCTAATGTTGTTGTGATAAACAAGGCGGCGGTCTCGCGACCTGATCAATACCAGTAGCTCATTACGTAAAAAAATAAAATAAAATATAAAAAAAACTGTGGCGATAGTTAACCCCCTTTGGCTCGTGCGGTCTCGGGTTCCAGACTGAACGCTCCTGAAGTCCCGCCATGGCGCACTGGTTTCATCGGAATCCCCTGAAAGCCACCGCGCCTGTCTCCTTCAACTTCTATGGAGTGGCTTCGAGTCCGGCAGCAAATAAGATCTGCAAGTGAGTCCAATTCCCTTATCTTTCTGAATGTGTTCACTTACTTAAAGCCAAAATATAGACGCCTACTTAACCTAGTAATAATACAAATACTGGTAATTATGAAATTTTAATAACAACGAAGCCAATTTTACCGTGCACAGCTCTTTTAGATGAAGACAATGAAGTGTTTATTGTTATTATTTTCCGAACGCAGTGACTTGAAGATGACACGAGCACGACTTCTGGAGATGTTCACGGATCTGACCTGTACCCCCGAAATAATGAAAAACGCCACGGATGCCTACTTTTCCCTTCTGCAAGGTTAGGCCTGAGATTGTCAGAATTATTGCGTAGTCACTGGTCAACATCAGTGTCCAAGAGTCAACAATTTAAGTTAATGTAAGGGCATCATCTCTGTGACGGGCCTTATACACACACTAAGCATTTGCCTACCGCAAAATCTTCTGCTGTATCGATCTGTTGCAAAGTGCCCGTGTGTCATACTTGCTGGGTAATAGCAGTGAAACGGGAATTATTTGGCGGTTTTCTTGTTCGCTGATTTCAGAAGAGCGGGACCATGTGGTGCTAATGGCGCAGTGTCGGTGTTACAGCCACTGTTGCTTGTTCGTTGCCCGTCTGTGTAGAGCGCTTCTGCACTATTTTTGTGCCTCTTCGCAAAGCAACTCCATCGTTTTGTCTTTACCCGCTTCCTTTAAAACAGGCTTCATCGTGTCCCTGGATGGAACCACTCAAGAGAACAAGATGCGCTTCTTTCAGAACTTCAAATGGACAGACACTTTGCAAGGAAACGCACCCAGGTAAGGATTCCGGAACAGGAGATGGAAATGCTCCTGTTTGCAGAGTTCAGGTGAAGACCCATACACGTCCCATACATGTCTGAGTCTTTACCGTGTTCCTGTCCACATGTGGGCGGCTAACACTTTACGTTATACGTTTTTAGACATTTTCTAGAGTGAGTACAGTAGAGTGTCTCTCCTCCTTGTTGTTTGTGTATGAATTCTTTGTTCATGAAGGCAGATTATGTAACAGTACTGTTCATCAGTTTGCCCTGACGTCCTCTTGTGGCAGCATGTTGTATTTGTTATTTTGGAAACCCGTTCAGTTGTGTGTTTATCATTGGTCTCATGTAGTTACTGAACTGAAGTTAAACCTCTCTTCTGTTACTGTCTGTTGGCTGAATGTTGTTGAGAAGGCTGGTTTATGTGTTTACCCCCTTCCCACAGTGCCCAGCAGGATGCGGTGTTTGAGCTGGCCTCCATGGCCTTTAACGTGGCCTTGTGGTACACCAAGTTTGCCTCCAGACTAGCTGGGAAAGAAAAGTAAGTGGAACCCTTTTTAAGTGACCCTTTTCCCCCAGAACTTTACTGCATGAAATGCCTGCGCACATGTTTGCACATGCACTGATTCATGTGGAAGTGGTTTGTCGTTCTTCTGAGTGACACGCGCATTACTGCCAGCAAGTCTTCAGATTAATGCCAAAAGGCAGGTAGCTGTAGTGTGATATGTCATGTGGTGTGGTGTATAATGTGGTGTGATATGTGATGCTGGGTGTGGTACCAGTTCTGTCCTCCGTTTCTCTGTTTCCTCCATGTTTTTTTGTACCCTATTTGCAGCGTAACAGAAGCCGAAGCAAAAGAGGTCCACAAAAGCCTGAAAACTGCAGCCGGGATTTTCAAACACCTCAAGGTAACAAATCGAGCTGCAGAAAGAAAGGTTCAGTTGAAACCACCGCACACAACCTCTCTATCCTTCTCACTCACATTGTTCACTCCCTCTCTTTCTCTTTCTCTCTCTGGTTCTCTTTCTCCTCTCTATCTCGCTCCTTCTTGGCAGTGTGTATTTTTCAGGGTGGGGCGGGGTGGGGTAGGACCGTATGGAATGTACAGGTGTACAGAGCTCTTGGGGGTGTCACCTGTGGGTGTCAAACTGGGTGTCCACATTTTATCAATGAGTGAATAACTATTAATGAATTTACTGGCCTATCTTGAGCCTGAGCTGAGTGTTTCTGGGTTTAGGCCTGGGCTGAGTGTTTCTGGGTTTAGGCCCGGGATGAGTGGTTCTGGGTTTAGTCCTGGGCTGAGTGGTTCTGGGTTTAGTCCTGGGCTGAGTGGTTCTGGGTTTGTGTGACCCCCTCAGGAGGCCTACATTCCACGCCTCATCACTCCAGCGGAGAAGGGCAGAGATCTGGAGGCCCGAGTCATCGACACCTTCATCGTGCAGTGCCAGGCCGAGGCGCAGGAGGGTAGGCCAGCGATTATTATTATTATTATTATTATTATTATTATTATTATTATTATTAGTGGTAGTAGTGGTGGTAGTAGTAGTAGTAGTAGTGGTAGTGGTAGTGGTAGTGGTAGTGGTAGTGGTAGTGGTAGTGGTAGTGGTGGTGGTGGTGGTGGTGGTGGCGGCGGCGGCGGCAGTAGTGGTAGTAGCAGTAGTAGCGGTAGTAGTGGTAGTAGTAGTAGTAGTAGTAGTAGTAGTGGTAGTGGTAGTGGTGGTGGTGGTGGCGGCGGCGGCAGCGGTAGTAGTGGTAGTAGCAGTAGTAGCAGTAGTAGTAGTGGTAGTAGTAGTAGTAGTAGTGGTAGTAGTAGTGGTAGTATTGTTGTTGTACTTATTCTCTTGTGTCTTCCTAGTCACCATTGCCAGGGCCATTGAGCTGAAGCACAACGCCAGCCTGATCGCAGCCTTGTCTTTTGAGACTGCAAACTTCTATCAGAAGGCCGGTGAGTGGACCACACCCTGAACACCCAGCCAATCACAGCTCTCTAACGGTTGGGCTGCTCTGTGCTCACAGACCACACCCTGAACACCCAGCCAATCACAGCTCTCTAACGGTTGTGCTGTTCTGTGCTCACAGACCACGCCCATAACACCCAGCCAATCACAGCTCTCTAACAGTTGTGCTGCTCTGTGCTCATAGACCACACCCTGAACACCCTGGAGCCGGACTACAGCAGCAAGTGGAGGAAGTACCTGCAGCTGAAGCAGCACTTCTACATGGCCTACGTAAGACCCACCCTAAGGCCCGGCGCTAGCCCCCCGCACACGTGTGGAGGTCCCTGTCCCTCAGACCCCCGCGTGTGGAGGTCCCTGTCCCTCAGACCCGCACGCGTGTGGAGGTCCCTGTCCCGCAGACCCGCACGCGTGTGGAGGTCCCTGTCCCGCAGACCCCCGCGTGTGGAGGTCCCTGTCCCGCAGACCCCCGCGTGTGGAGGTCCCTGTCCCTCAGACCCCCGCGTGTGGAGGTCCCTGTCCCTCAGACCCCCGCGTGTGGAGGTCCCTGTCCCGCAGACCCCCGCGTGTGGAGGTCCCTGTCCCGCAGACCCCCGCGTGTGGAGGTCCCTGTCCCTCAGACCCCCGCGTGTGGAGGTCCCTGTCCCGCAGACCCGCACGCGTGTGGAGGTCCCTGTCCCGCAGACCCGCACGCGTGTGGAGGTCCCTGTCCCGCAGACCCGCACGCGTGTGGAGGTCCCTGTCCCTCAGACCCCCGCGTGTGGAGGTCCCTGTCCCTCAGACCCCCGCACGCGTGTGGAGGTCCCTGTCCCGCAGACCCGCACGTGTGTGGAGGTCCCTGTCCCCCGCGGGGGGGGGGGGGGGGGGCGGGGGCGTCGGTCGGTGTGAAATGAGTGCGTAACTGTGTGATGCTCTCTTGCAGGCGTACTGCTACCATGGACAGACCCTGCTGGCCAGCGATAAGTGTGGAGAAGCCATCCGCTCCCTACAGGAGGCCGAGAAATGTGAGTGTCTACCCCCCTGAATCTACCCGCCCATATCTACCCCCCTGTGTCTTCCCTCCCCTCTGTATCTACCCCCCTGTATTTACCCCTCCATCTCACCCACGTATCAACCCCCCACCTCCTCTTCTGTAGATGTAGTTTGCTGAACAGGTTACTCTACAGGGTTGGAGTCCTGATCTGTGGTCACTTCTGGCACTACAATCTTTATCTCGCTCTAGTATGTTTCTTTTGCACCTCTGCACCTGGAACTAATGCACTTGTTGTAAGTCGCTCTGGATAAGAGCGTCTGCTAAATGCCTGTAATGTAATGTAATAGTTTGTTTTTCAGTTGCATTCAGTAAATGCATGTTAGACTGAGTTTGACACTCCATAGTTCAGAGACTGTCTCACACCTCTCTTTCTCTCATAACTACTGATTACTCGCTCACTAAGATGTGTGTGTGTGTGTGTGTGTGTGCGCGTTCGTGCGTGCGTGCGTGTGTGCGTGTGTGTGTGTGTGTGTGTGTGTGTCCCTCGCAGGTTACTCACGGGCGGAGGCTCTGTGTAAGGAGTACAGACAGACGAAGGGTCCTGGCAGCACAGCCAAGCCCTCAGAGCAGCTGTTCTTCCTCAAACTGGGCGCTCTGATCAAGAACACGCTGGAGAAGTGCCAGAGGGAGAACGGCTTCATGTGAGTGCCAGTCTGCCCCGCCCACTCTGCCCAGCCGCACCTACCCCCGCCCCGCCCACTCTGCCCCTCCCAACCCCGCCCACTCTGCCCGGCCCCGCCCAGGCTGTCCCGCCCACTCTGCCCAGCCGCACCCACCCCCGCCCCGCCCACTCTGCCCAGCCGCACCCACCCCCGCCCACTCTGCCCGGCCCAACCCCACCCACTCTGCCCGGCCCCACCCAGCCTGTCTCGCCCACTCTGCCCCAGTGTGCCCTGCCAAATCTGTCCCACCCTGCCCTGTCCACTCTGCCCCACCCACTTTTCATTTTATATTTAATTATTATTGTTTTGAATGGTACCTGTTGTTAGTGGGATATTAAACCAAGGAAAATCAGGCAGTCATGTCCGTTTACCCCCCCCCCCACACAGATATTTCCACAAGGTCCCAGCCGAGGCTCCCCAACTTGAGCTGAAGGCCAGCTACGGGCTCGCTGAACCCGTCCCATTCGAGTTCCCCCCCCTGAGCGATCAGTGCTCCCCCCAGGTCTACGCCACCTTCGACCTCACCAAGGGGCCCAAGGACGACAAGGTAGCCTTTCCCTATTTTAATAACATATGCCTTATTATTTATTCATAAGGATAATCATTATTCTAAAGGTTGGTTTGTTATTCTGAGTAAATTCATAGTTCGTAAGTAAACTGAATATTATATTATATGCCTGTGTAAGAAGTCTGTATGTGACTGACTGAAATTTAGCGAAAAGTGTCTGAGATGTTCACTAATATTAGGGTTGTTAGGTAATCTACTCAGGGGTGACTCTTTCTTCCCGTTTCAGGCCAAACCCAAACAGGAAGAGGAAGTGAAGCCGGTGAAGGAGCCGGACCTGAAGCCGCAGAAGGACACGGGCTGTGTCATTTCCTAAACCGGGCCTAAACCATTCCAAAACCAGGCCCAACAAGGTTACCTGCATACCGCAAATACGGATATTTCACATTCATGTGGTTTAGATTTTTTTTAAATCTTGATATAAGCCTTCATTTTTTTTGTTGTACAATTGATTTGACAAAAAAAATCTAAATTGTAGATTCATGAGATGTCAAAGATGATTGATGTCATTGTGGAACTGTTCTTAGAATCGACTAATATTTCTGGGTCTGTCGGTGAACAGCAGTCACACCCCAGATTCAGGACACGTCCGCTGGGTCATGGGTCACAGAAGGGGCTAATCCTAACTGCACAGATAAATCAAGTAATTTGGCAATCAGTACAGGTTACAGCAAAAATCAGATGGTTTGACTAACTTGATCATCATTTTACTTTTTTTTAAAAAAAGATGCAGAAGGATTTAGGTGTTTCTTTCTTTCTTCTATTTAGATTATTATAATCTTGGCCCTTGGCTATATATTATGTTTTAAACATAACTACTTTAAGTTTTGAGTTTCTTCATAATCTTGGTGTACTTTTCTGAGATTGTTTCGTTTATATTTTCAACAATTAATTTAGGGGCTCCTGTATTTGAGCCATTTTTCACGGTAGAATTGTTTATTTATTATTCTTATGCAAACATTTTTGTTTTTAATTATGCAACCATTTATGACCAGCTGCAGTGCTCTGTGGGAAAGATTCAAACGTTAGGGAGGGTTTTCTGAGAACAGCGCTGATTTTGAGTGATTGAAACCTGTTTTGATGGAAGCAGTCATTGTGAGTGAAGCTGAAATGCTGAAAGTCCAGACCCCCCCCCCACGAGACACCCCCCGCAGGCTGCATGATATTCACATCACTCTACTTTTCATGCTGTAGGTTTAAGGGGACTATGTGCTGTAAAAAAGATTTTCTTTTTTTCCAACAAGTTTTCCGTTAAGTGGAAAGTTTATCCACAATCATTAAAGAGTCGACTCCTGGACATTGTGTAATGGTGAGAGAGCCTGCCGATTTGGAGGGCAGCAATTGGTTGCCGAGACCAAACGTGTCATGGTGGAGGTGGTTCTGGCAGAACACTGTGGATGGAGTCACTTTTTATTAGCTGCTGGGAACTTGTGTGCATTGTGATGTCATCTGTATGAAATTATACCAACTCTGAACATCATCCAGTCGAAGCACTCCAAAGTAGTTATAATTATACTGTGATATTCCAGGATTATGCTCCTTGTGCTGAATATTGAATGTTTTCCCTTTGAACTGCTGACATCCTGTGCGTTTACGCATTATACAGTACCAACCCAAGGCCTGCCAGTCCCTACATTATGGAAACAGGCCAGTTTATCGCAATTAATATGTTGTCATAACCATAGGTTTTTAGTATCATGGTAATTCTGCGTACACGCTGTTTATGTTTTGATATATGAAGTCATCGATGCCCTATGTTGATAAGTGTTAGAAGTTCAGCGTTGAGTCCATTTTTGGACAGAAATTGAAGTCAAATCAAAAGAATTCACATCTGGTGGGAAAAAAAGCCTTACCCAACATCTTTACAGTGTTAAATAGCAGTGCTTTTGTGTAACATGTTAAATAAAAATTATAATAGCCCCTCTAATTTGAAAAATATATATGTATAGAAATAATAATCATATTAATCTACTCAAGAGTTTTATCTTGGGAGTCACAAATTTCCTTTTCTCAGAGTTTTTGCACATTACCCAAAATCATGCCCTTGGCCAAGTTTAAACTGTCTGATGATTATTATAATGACCATAAGAATATGTAGGAAACACATTTTTAAAAACGACCAACTGGGTTCACTCAGTAGGTAATTGGAACTTTGACCAATCACACCCTTTTTTTTTTAACCATTACTACCAACTGAATATGAACAGAGTATGCTGTATTACAATGCTGTATGTAATAAATAAAAAAACAAGAAGTATCATAAAACTTGTTTGTGGATTTCCTTAAATTGCTTTTGGTAATACCGGTTTGTGAAAGGAAGACTTTGTCTTCTGATTGTCACTACAGGTCAATATGAAGGAGTTTTAGGAAGTGTTGTGTCTCGGTTCAACCTGTGACTGCCAGGAGGTCATCAGCAGACAAAATGTTTCCCTCGTGTGCATGTTGTATTAAGTTTAGCATATTCCATAATTACAATTAGACATTAACATTCGACTTTCAGATACGCAGTTTACAAAATAGTAAATCAGACCATGGTATTACATTATTGAGCATTGTTGCAAATTTATTTTGTCATATGACCCGCTTGTTTAATGTAGATTAATAGTATACGACATTACATTTTACACATAATGTGGTAAATATGGCCATGACAGTTAGATTAGGATGTCAAAAAATAATCAGCTATGATTGGGGCCGGGGCTTCTGCCGGAAGGTGGTCTTGACAATAAGGTTTTGAGTTTAATGATGGATCGGCGTAGCAGCATAGAAGAATTAAGCTCCGTAGCCTGCCTGCACATCACGGTAAACCTCGACATTCCACACGGAGCAAAGAGCGGCCCAGCCCCAGTTGTAGCTGGAAGAGTGAAACTGAAATTAAAAGGGAGGAAAATCCCTGACGGGTCCATTTACAGCCACTCCTGGTAACAAGCTCGAGAGCTCTCTCAATGCGCATGGGTATCAGCTTGTAAAACAATAAGTCACAGGACGTTAGAATCCGGTTTAACCTTTAGTTCCTGATTCCTCGGGCTAAATCGAACCCACAGCTGCGCGAGGACACATGTACACGGAGCTCTGTTAAGCATCTGTTCCAAGCGGCAGACTGGATGAGGCTGACATAAGAAGACAAAAATCTTCGATAAGAATGAGCGAGGATCGCGAGAGAGTAAGTGCTTTTTCAAATGAAGGGTTTGGAGCGCGAGAACCTTCTAACGGTGGGAAACAATGTGAACGACGAAGCGAAAACACAGTATTGCAAAATACTTAACGCAGTCTTGCTCGGACCTGCCTTTTGCAAACAGAAAAGCAAACGGACATGATGCAACTACGCTGACTATTCCACAGTTTGAAAAGAATGCATAAACAAGGCTTTGTGTTTTCTCTTTTTTTTTTAAAACTAAATTCCATTTGAGAAATCTACAGCATCCTGTCCAAGATTCTATAACAACTTAATTGCAGGAAAACGTATTATGAAAACTGTATTCTGGTTTATTCTGTAATACTTATAATCATCGTCATAACTGTTTTATTAGTAACACAGGAATACCTTTGAAATATCTCTCCCAGGACCCCTCTTTTGAAGAGACGGAGTTTGGGGGTGCATCTGTGTCCCAGCGGAAGAAGGTCATTCACTTTGCTAACGGTGACACGCTGGAACAGGACAGCAGTGACGGGGAGGAGGCCACACCCCGAAAGGAGCCCTTCTCTGCCCCAGACAGCACGGTGAGGGAGACTGGGGCAGGGGCGTGTCTGCTAGTTACCTAGTTACCTGCACACCTATGCACCTGCTCACATATACACCTGTACAACTCTGGGTCACCTTCACTACCATGTCTGATGGACAGATTGTGTTGTATTGTATTGTATTGTATTGGTCTACAATTTGAATGTGCATTTACATTTTTAGTATAAAAAAAATTATCCCCCAATTATGAATCCCAAATGACTGGTGTTGCTTGTGCTCCCACCCACAAGGAGCTCTCCAGGTCACATGCATACACTCCTCCAATACACTCACCTGTCAGCCAGTGACTATTTTACACCCTACAGGCCAACAGTACTACAGGAGAGCCAGTGACTATTTTACACCCTACAGGCCACACAGTACTACAGGAGAGCCAGTGACTATTTTACACCCTACTGGGCACACAGTACTACAGGAGAGCCAGTGACTATTTTTACACTTTTCCACTTTGTCCGCTGTGTTCTTTGCACTTGAAATGTTTGGTGTTTTATTTTATTTTATTTTTTTTTGTGGTATAGGCACGGATTTCGTGGAGGAAATACTCTTGGCGTCTGTGTATGAAAGCTGGAAAGAAATCAATACAAAGTGAGTATGAGGAGGGAGACACTCTCATCTGGCCAGAGTAAAGAATGGGTGCTATGGAGGAACTGAGTGCTATGAAGCCATTAAACAGCCATTAAAACTGGAGTACTCGACCTAAATCAGGCATGGTGTCTCTGTGAGGAAGTGAAATGGAAATAAGGCTTTACGAACTCTCGTCTCTCTGTTCCCAGCTTGTGATTTCATTGGGGAGAAACTGGCCAATCTGGCCGGGCTGAACATGGCCAAATACCAGTATGCGATTGATCAGTTTCACCGTGATAAGACAGAGGTGGGTACCGCTTGAGTAAAAACAAAATAAAACTTACGGTTAAATGAGCTGGAGTTGATTAAAATTCAATTCAGCCAATTCAGGGAATGAACTGAAATTCAATTCATTAACTGAAAAAGCATTATGGGTATTTTTCAGGTTATTTACTGAATTGACTGAACTGAAATGGTATTGATCTCAGCCCCGATGACACCACTTCTGTTACTAATAATGATAGAGATAGAGATGTAGATTTAATACAGGAAATGACAAAAAGGCCAATAAATACCTTGAGTTAAAACAGCACTGTGTTTGTATTAGATAATCGTGCTCGTACAGATTTACTGCGTCTCTCAGTGATCTGTAGGTACTGGGGGGGGTCATGCGTTCTGCTCATTCACAGAGATCGAAGGGCCAAGGTACTGACGAGGCCCCTTCTGTGGAGGAGGGGGCTGAAACGATCCAGCTTTCCCCCCGGAAGAGTGCAGACTATGGGGCCACAGAGGCACAGCAAGTCCCTGGACTGTGGGTCACCTCCAGCAGTGCTGAGCACAGCCGCAGGACCACAGGCTCACACAACAAGGGCTACCAGGAAGATTAACCACAAACAACCGTGTCGCAGGTAAACCTGACAAGTAAATAACACTGACATGTAATACTAGGTTTTTATTTGATATGTCAGCTTAGCCAACCTGGCTAACCTGGGTGGTTGTTTTGGGGCATTGATACATATAATAAACAATTTAGAACACAAGAACAGATTTAGTCGGACATAAAGCTGCAGGATATATGGTAAACAGAGAAACCAAAATACAACAAATTAAAACATTTATTTATTTATGATTTTACCATCTGTCAAATAAATGCACGTGGAAACCACTGGCAATGAAAGAATCAGAGATAATAAATTAAATTCAATTTACTATTTGTAAATTTCAATAGTTATGGATTTAAATTAATTTGGTGTCTTTTGTTGCTTATGATCTGGAGTTTTTATGTCTCTGCCTTTGGCTCCTTCCCCTCCAGCTGGTGCAGGAGAGGAACCTGCGCTGACCTCAGAGAGACTGCAGTCACTTCAGCCCAAGCACAGCCAGACCTCATGATGTCATATCCTGCCATTCAGTCTGGCCGTAGCGCTCTCACACAGCTTACTGAATGGAACCAGAGCCCAGATTGAGCAGCTCAGGACTTGGCTTCTCTTTCTTCTTCCTTGGATCAGTGCTGATGAGATTCTCTGATGTTTACGCTATTGGCTGAGCTGGAGCTCAGTGAGGACACTGAACCAGCCAATTGGCTTGAACATGAGAGAATCTGCGAAGCTCTGGTCAAAGCACAAGCCCACACACAAACAGTCATGACGTCACAGAGAGGAGCTCCACCAATTACAGAATATGTTGGCAGCCACCAACAGAACATTGCCGATGGTAATTGGTGGATAATTTCTGGCTACTTCCTGGCTAATACCCACAGGCTGCTGTCCAGTTCCAGGTTTGTAGGGCATACCCCATGCTTTTGGATTACAGAAATAAGTACAGTTGTGATATTACCTGGCACCTTTCCATGCAATGCAAGTAGGAAAAGTTTTCACTTGGTTTAGGGAAAATATTTCGTACTCGTACTGATTCACTGAGTACTTTACTGTAGCTCAATGTGCTGCTTCCTGTTCCGTGGGTGTGCTTCTGCTAAAAGCACTCGTAGCATGAGCTCTCAGTGCCTCCTGCCTTAATGGCTGGGAAAGCCTCTCAGGAAAAGAGCCGGATCGTAACGAGAGGCCTTTACACAGCAGTAAAACTACCGGCACGTTTCAGACCATCTCAACAGAAATGTCTATTTTCATGAACACTCAAAGCTAAATTTTTCTTGCATATGATTGTGCATTTTAGCTAGTAACATACTCAGGGATCGACAGGAGCATTTTAAAGTTGTTGTAATATTTCAAATATGTATTTGACCCCAGTTTGATAAGAACAACTACTAATTTAATCAATTTTAATAACCAGTAATGCAAGAAGTGTCAAAATCTAAAAGCTTGGACTCAGACAACAGTGCTGTTTCCACTCTGTTGTCTGTAGCACATTTGTATGTGTGTGTGTGTCTGTTGTTTTGTTTGTTTTAGCCTAAACCTGTTTCCTTAAATGTGTCTGTATGTGGTAATGTGGGGTTGGGTGGGATTTTGTAGAATTTTCTGATGCCCAAGTGTGTTTGTCTGTTGCATGGAAGCATTCAATACAGTAAGCATTCTGAGCAAAATTACAATAAAGATTTTTAAAATGAAGGAGGGAATGGCTTTGTTTTTTTTTTCTGGGAGGATTTCTTTGATCCTTGGGTGCCGGGGGCACATATTATTTTTTAAAAATAGAAACGGAATCTCAGATTTAATTTCATTACAATTTTTACATTCTTATGACTTTTCCACTAATGCTAGTCCAGCATCGTGATTCCTGTTCCCAGTTGTCAAGCTGCAATGGAATCTCTTGTATCCACGAGAACAGTCTTGTTCCCTTCAGAATCGAGTTTAAGAAGCATGACCAAAATCAAAAGACCTCGACGAGGATGGGATTCGAACCCACGCGTGCAGAGCACAATGGATTAGCAGTCCATCGCCTTAACCACTCGGCCACCTCGTCTGTTATTCCAATACCGCCAGGTCTATCGGTATAAATCCTTACCATCACACCTTGATTTATCAAGTGCCAACTACAAATCGAACACTAAGATCGCAATGACACAAGCATAACCACACACAACAAGGTGTGTATAACGCACAGACGACAAATTGTATTTCACACGGAAAGTAATTTACTCGCTATACTAGTGATGACATACTATTCAGACACAGTGGCTTGGGTCAACAGATGAAGTTTAGATACAAATGTTCTCACTGTGTCTTACCCGTCAGACTGAAATATGCTTGCTAGCTACATGGTTAAAACTTCCTTGCATGCTACTCGGCGAGCTTATAAGCATTTTCCTTTTCTGTTGGACAAATCATCAAAATATACACACCCTCAAACTACCTATTGGCAACGAACGGCTCCGCCTTGTGGCGTCACCAAAGATCGACGTTACCAGAGAACCTTCTCTGACGTTTTAGCGTCAGCCGTGGCGCGCAGGCGCACACACAGCAGCCATGCTCCGAGGGTGGACGAAGGCAAACGGTCGGATAATGGAGGAACGGCTAATAGCGGCGGTTGCGGATTACCCGGAGTTATACAACTCGACTCTGAGTTCCTACAAGGACGCAGATAAAAAGGCGAAGGCGTGGAGAGCTGTCAGCCTTCAGGTGGAATTGCCGGGTGAGGAGAAACCTGGATGTGTAGCGAAAAAAGATACGGGGCGGCAGGCAGTGACATCACGCTTGATTGACATTTTGATTGCTTTGTGAAAAGAACAAGCTAGCCTGCTAAGTAGCAAAATAGCCCAATCTTATTGTTAAATAAACCAATTTTAGACATGCTTATGCGCAATAATATGTTTTTAATTAATTGGACAAACTGTTCTTACCCGGCCTTGGAATCTATAGTCACTGGATTTTGTGTAATCATTTTATTTGCCCTTTCTAAATGGCTTTTTCAAAAGCAGTTAATTCAGTGCTAGCTAACTTAGCTAGTCTGTCTCTGAGTAACCAGCATTTAGAAGGGAAGTTGTTTTTTAACTAGTCCTGACACCCAGCAAACCCTTCTGCTGTGCTGTAATAAAAGCTGCTGAGTTTGTCATTTTTTAACTACATTTTGTAGTTAAGTTTTGTGTTTGCGAAATTGTATTATGTGATAAAGCAATATGGGCATAATTGTTCGTTTCTGGCTGTGATGTAGTGTTGTTACTGTTAACTAATATTTATATTTTCCCCTTGTTAGAAAATAGCACTTTTTTGCTAAATGCTCCTTCGAAATATCGTTACTGTACCCGCATAAATTAGACCTACCGGAGGTGTAAACATGAAAACCTTTTAAACGGAAAATGAATGGTATTTGTAATTAAGATTAAAAAATTATTGTGGGTGCATTGACTGCTGTCAAGATTCTGGGCAGTTTCTAGACTGAAAGAAAGTTTGAAATAGAATTTCCCAAGAACATATAACGACTGAAACAGGACCATTTGTCTTCTTCAACAAGTGTTTCAGTTTTCTCCTTCTATGTGAAGGATGCCATTTTTGTAGTTTTTAATGACTGCTGCTGTTTCTGTTGGTGCTGTTCCAGAGGAGGACTGCCGGAGGAAGTGGAAAAGTCTGAGGGACATGTTCATTAAGGACAAGCGGTCGGAGCAGCGTCGCAGGGCGTCCGGGGGGATCCACCGCAGCTGGAAGTACAGCTGGCAGATGGCCTTCCTCACGCCCTTCATCCAATCACGGACCAGCCAGGCCAGCGCCGCCATGGACGAGCTGGACGAGGACCGCGACGACGACGACAAGGACGAGGAGAAGATGGAGGGCGGCGGGAACCCCAGCTTCGTCATCCACGAGATCGAGGGGGAGCACAGCGAGGCGGACCCCCCCGCCGGGTGGCAGGGCTCACGCAGGAAGCGGCGCTGGCAGGTGGATGGACTGGAGGGCGCGGAGGACGAGATGTTCCTGCTCAGCCTGGTGCCCTACCTGAAGCGGCTTCCCTACGAGAAGAAGAGCGCCATCAAACTCAAGTTCCACCAGCTGCTGTACGAGGCCGAGTTCCAGTAGCCCCGCCCCCTCCAGTAGCCCCCGCCCCCTCCCGCACTCTGTCCTGTCTTCTGTTCGGCACTGCCTCGCTATGGCGGCCGTGCACACGCTCAAAGTCTTTAGCATGTTGTAGCGCCCCCTGCAGGAGGGGCTGGGTTAGGGTTTGACCAGATTGGGCCGGGCCGGGCTGGGTGGGGTTGGGCCTTGCTGGATTGGGTGGGGTTGGGCTGGGCTGGGATTGGCTGGAGATGAAGAAGAAGATGGTGGGGAGGGGAGGGGAGCCATTTGCAGCCTAGCCTGGGCAATCAATAAAGTTTTATTTGTATTTTTTTTTTTTTTTTTTAGACCTGCATGATGGACTTCTTCCTGTGTGTTGCTTCTTTTCTGTACTTTGAGCCTTGTTACACCTGTAACACACTTTCTTTTCTTTTTTGGGAGGGGAAGGGGGGTTGGGACTGAGAAGGGTGGAGAGAGGGGATTGTACAGTGAGCTATTTTTACTATACAGCTTTAAAAAAAGATTCAGTTTTTACTTTTAAATACAACAGAGAGAAGAGAGATGGAAAGCACATTCTAATGAGATAAAATGAACAAACGGAGAGAAAAGATGCATAGAAGATATGAGCTTGTTAAAAATCCACAGTACTCCCACGGAAAAAAGATTAATTTCCTTTTTCATGGTTTGGGTTTTTAAAGCCTCTGAAGCTGAATAGCCATCAGGTTGGAAGCAGAATGTTCAGGTTATCAGGTGAAAAAATGAATAAACTGTACAACTGAAAAAAGTGCAAGATTTTTTGTGTCAGGGCTGTGTGGGATAGATGTATGTGGGGACTTTGGGTCAAGGGGTTTGAAGTAGAATACTATTATTTGCTTTTTTTCAAATGTCAGAAGAATTGAGGATGTAGCAGTGACATTTACGTTCTAAGTTTTATGTTTCTGTGTGCATTTAACTGCTTTTAGGTTGAGCTACTGTAGGGGGGGAAAGAAAATTGCACCCAACATTTATACCTCAGTAAAGGGCCAAGGAGGCCGGTCGTTAGAGACTGCAGCAGTGGGGCTGTCCTCTGCAGGTACTGGAGGGGAAGGGGCATGTTTGCTGTGTTCTGACTGGGAATTTGTTCACATTCATGCAGATACACGCCTGTGTTGGTCGGCAAAAAAATTCCTGCAGGCATAAGGTTTTTTTTTAAATAAGTGTCTGTTTTCCACCCCCCACCCCACTCCCCCCACCCCACACACACAATTTGCACTTGTACAGTTAATTCCTGAATAGCATTCAGTAATTAAAAATCCTGGATTGATCTGTTATTAAATCCATCGTTTCATCCTTACAAAACATTTTTTGTTTAGATTTTGTGCTTGATTGCTTGATTGATTTGTTTATCACTTAGTTCACATTAGTTTGTGCTATTCGTAACACTTAATGTGTAATATGTTATGAATGGGAGAGTGAAAGGGTCTTCATGATAACTTGGTTTTCTTTTCTTACATGTACTTGTTCTCACAGAAGTATGGGGATGAGTATGAATATAAAAATATAAAATTATTTGTACTTGCTAATCACTCTTTGTATTTTAAATAAAAAATATGTCAGTGTTATACCATAGTTTTTTTTTGGTATACCGTCTTTTTCTTTGAATGTTGCGTACCACGCAGTGACACTAGAGGGCAGTGTGGAGCCAGAATCAGTGTTCGTCGATGACGAAACTCCACGGGATGGCATCTTTTTAAAGCGCCACAGAACTGTAAACAGTGGTGCGTTTTAATCTGTGGGATCAACAGTAATCCCCACAATTAATAAATACCACTTGCGGGACAGTTTTTCCTTTGAATTTATTCATTTGTGGTTTGAAAACATTGGATTCACTCACCTACATGCAATGTGTTACATTGAATTTAGTAATGTGGCTCAGACTGAAAATCTCATTTACAATAGCCACCAGCGTTTTCAGAATAGTTTGATCCCAATTCCTGATTACTTATACACGTTCGTGGGTAATTGCCAGGTAAATCTCCTTTTTACGTCCACCTTTTTGCTTCCAATTCGTGGAGTGCACCCAGAACTTTTTGTTAGATTACATGACACATATACCACTTGATACAGCAGTGCAACAATGGTCGTGAAACATATGTCTAGCTTTTCTGTTGTGATCGATATAATCGGTTTAACGCTGATACTGATTTTATAAAGACGTGCAGTAATTTAAACCTTTTAAAAGTGGGATACCGAACACAAGTCCCCAGTCACAGTCAGTAACAGAGCAATTAAGCATATAAAATCACGTTGGATCCAGACGCCAGGGTATAGCCCGTCCGCCGATGCCTTGGTCGACGGAAGTAAACCGCTAACTACGCGGCGCACTTGTTTTGGTTCACTCCGGTTACCGCAGACGCGCTTGGACGCCATCGGAGTTCACTTCCTGTTCGCACTCAACGGGGTTAGTGCACTGATTCAAACGCCAACTCTCTCCACAGTCAGGCTTTAAAAGTAAGGGATGTCTTTTATTGTTTTTCTTTTTGTTTGTTTGTTTGTTTTGATTATCCTCCATTTATTTGATGTATATCATTGCGTTTCAAAACCTAATTGCGGCTAACGGATTCCAAATAGAGGATTGTAGTCTCAAGTCGCTAGCGTTAGCGAGCTAGTGACTGTTTTTCTTTTCTTTAAAATCAGTCTGTGTTGCGCTTCGCTGTTTAACTTTTCTCAAGCTGTGCTGCCGTCTCGTCGTCATCTTTCGGTCGATGTCTGTGTGTGGCACGGGGCTCGGTGTGTATGCACACACACGAGAGTGATTGTATTGTGGATGGTTGAGGGAATCTAGCTAACGGTTAGGCTGGGAAGCGTTGCTAACTGGCCAAACTACAGTCTTTTATAAATATATATGGCCTAGCTATTAAACTTTAGATAGATCAGTAACAAGCCATTGCACATTCTTGAAGGATAGGTGATGTTGTCCTGCAGTAAGGTAACTTGCCTGAAGACTCACTCGTATAAAATCACAAGTGCTGTAGGGGAAGTCAAAGCAAATTTGTCTCAGATACCCAGCTAGCTGGTTAGCTAGCACCTTTAACTAACGTTGAATAGCTATTGGTGTTTGGACAAGTTACTGTTTTAAGTTGGTTAATTTGTCTTTTAGCAAAGATATTTCGCAATGGCTAGGTAGCAAACAAGAATATCTTATTTTTCTGCAATATTATTAACGACAGTAGCTAATCGAGATAAGTAGGTGGAACAACTTAACTAATGACATTAAGACAGCATTTTGTTATTTTCCTGAAAGTATAATCGCTATCGTACACTGAAAGTGAACTAGATGAAGTTATGTATTAGGAATATGGCGTTAGCTGTGTGCAATATTGCCTATTTGCTTACACGAATCTGTAGTCGTTCGCTAGGCAAGTCTCGACTTCTGGGACAAAGCTCCACTTGCAGTTAACATTTCAGAGTAGCCTAGCTGTGCGTTATACGTTTGGTGCTTTCTGATCAGCTACCGTCCAGATTAATTCGGACGGAAACTGCAAACAGAGAGGCTAGGTTTTAAACTGAGAATTTGTTCTGCCTGGAACTCGTTGTTTTTGGTTCTTTGTTGGCTTCAAAATATGCATGACTTGCGGACATTGAACAATTGAACTCTTCTTCCTCCCTGCCGGCTGGTTTCGCAACTGCCTCCAGCTCCACTCCTTTAAAACGGGATGAGGTTATCGCTGGCATCCAGATTTCTGGCAAACACACGAATAGTCCAATTTAATCAGACACCCCTCCAAGCGCCCAACGTGTTGACTCCTCCGTGGAGATCTTTGTGAAGGGGAAGGGGGGAGTTGTTCGTGGGAGGGTGGTGTCGGGTATCAAGCCACATTTGCTCTCTGCCACAACACAACCCAGTAACTGCGTACCCCGTGCAAGTTACAAACTTGCGTTTTTGTAATAAAAGCAGTTTTGTCAACGATGCTTTGTGCTTCTATCAACTAATAGCCTATTTACATATTGTATAAATATAAAATATCTTGTACCATCACACACTAAAAATCGTATCTCGCATCACTGTGCGAAGTGCTGGGAGGACACGTATTCTTGTATGCATGCCTTCTTAAAACGACCCTCTTGCTTCAAGAGAACCGTAAAGGTGACCTCCCCTACCTTAGCAGGTATCAAATGTGAATTGCCTGCATCCTTGGGCATGGCTGCGTGCGTTTTTACCTTATAGGTTGACCTGTCGTGTAGAGCGATGACATGAGACCATGCGGCCGTTGGTTCGGAAAACGCGATTTTCACGAGTCTGAAGTTTTGGACAAGACCCGACTGGTCGGAGTGACTTGCTGGGCGTAGTCGCCGAGGGGATTTAATTCAGGCTAAACTATACTGTTGGGATTTCAATTCGGAGCCCCCTTCACACTCGCCCACTACTCTACTCTTTGCCACCCCCTCCTCCTCCACTGGTAGGTCATTGACTTTCTCATTTTTCCCACAAAACCAAAACACTGGGGCGAGATCTTGCTTTTGGAGACGCGACAGGGAGCGATTGCGTCATATGGCAACAGTTGCAAAAACAGAGCGGGTTAGTTAAAAAGCTACGTCCTGTGGGGCCCGCGCACAAGCGCGACCGATGGGTCCAATAATTATTAGACACACTTTAAGCCTTTAGACTGCTTGCAATAATTTAAAAATCTTACAGTTACTGCTGACTTCAAAAGATACGATTGTTCTCAATAATATTCTGGATAGAATTATTCCTTTCCTTTGATTGTATGATTTCTGTGGTTACTGATTTCTTGGAGAATTCTTAGATTTTTGTTTTCAAATTTAATCAGCATCCAAAGAGTTTACCTATGTATTTGGCCCAGGTGCAATATGCTCTCTACTGTAAGAATCCAGTGTGCTCTCGGTGCTGGTAAAACGGACTGGTGCGGGTCAGAGAACAGAACTCCCTCCTCCTCCGCGTTTCTGCCTGGGTCAGCCGACGGTTTGTCCATCTACGGAAATGGGAGTCTCTCCATCTTTACCGTCTGTTGATCCAAAAGAACATTGAGAGGTGTTTTTTTTTAAGAGTCGTTCATCTTTTCTTTCCCTGCCCTAAATGGGCAGTTTCACCCTTCCTGTTTTGGGTTTGTCTTTGCTTGGTTATCTTTCCCCTCTGCAGTCCTTGTGTGGGAGATGTATGGCTGTTGTTTTAAATGGCTTGTGTCCTTGTTTTTTTTGGCTGACTGGCGCATTTGCGGGGACGGGCTGTTCTGGGGCGGTTGCAGACGCGCCTCTCCTGATTAATGGGGCTGGTTCGCCCGCTGGGTCTCTTATCAGAGTCTCAGAGCGCGAGCTGGCCCGGCGCGTTCTGCAGACGGTGCCCCCTGCTGGGCCCAAAGTGCGCAGACCAGACTCATTTCTCACGCGCTCCTGGCGCCCTGCAGTCAAGTCCTCAGCCGCAGACCCGGCCTCTCCAGCGGATTCAGCCTTTTAAAAACAGCCCGGGAAGAGTATATGTTTGTAGTTGGCGTGTCTAAGGAGCCCTTTGCGGTCCCAAAGGGACGCTGAGCCTTGCAGATGTCGTGTGTTGTGCCCCCTGTCAGACTTATTTGTGAGTGATTCACGTCCTCGACATTCCTTGCTCTGGTTGGCTTGTTTTAAAAGAAGTCCCACAAGGGGGCGCTTGTGTGCCGACGCTTCTGTTTTCCGGTCAGCTCCACTACAGCTGAGCTCCTGCTTGTAGGAGTACAGGCCAGAGATGGACTCCAGACCCTGCTGGAAAACACGATGACAGTTATCCTCCAAGTCAGAATGCTCATAGACCAATGTTTGGATATGCTGTCAGTGGTTAATTTAGCTGGGCCTACTCTGCTACCAGTTGAATGCTGTCGTAAAGGAGTTTTGACGAGCCGGCCTTGCTATCTGAATCTCCCTTTGCGTGTAGCTGCTAGTACAGCCTGACTCCCTGATTCTGTAGTTTCTCTGGATCATTCTGTTAAACACAGCTGAAGCCAGAGGCAACGTTGGTGTTATTGTCCCTGACTATACCACAGCTCGTGAGTGATGATGATAAAATGCATTTGAAGAGGATCCAAAGACTATCGTTCTTTCTCATTGGTGGAAGAGCACTATAGACACTCCAATCAGACCCTCAGCCCCATAGTCTTAACAGTGGAAGTTTCATCTCCCTACTGGTGGAGCTCAGTTTCAATTTGATACATCTTCTGAAAATTTATTTTAATGTTAGGGCCATGAGCAACCGTAGCGCGATGGCACTGGACACCCTGCACTGCAGTATAGTGGTCGAAAAACTGCAGGAACCAACCAGAACCTCCTGGGATTAAGCAACAGAGAGAAACAGAGGAAGGGAACGCAGGAGTGGAGTATCTGGTGAATCTGAAGAATCTTTGGTGAAGGTTTGGAATGCGGTGTTGGGTGATGTATGAGGGTCTTTAGCGTACGCTAGCGGTCTGAATGGGGTTTAAAGCTTGCCTGCTGCTAATCACTGAAGGGAGATTTACAGGCTCTCGGTCTGCAGACTTACTCTTTTTTTATTATTGTGAAAAAATGATAATGCAAACAAAAACTACAGGGAGCCTGATGGTTCTGCGGTGACCAACTCTCTAAAAATATCCTTTCGCTCGGCGTTTTGATGCTCGCTTATTTATGAGCTTGACAAGAGCCGCAGAACAGACGCTGGTGTTCTTTACTTAACCTGATGTACGACTCTCCAGAATCGTACTTTATCCACCAAAATGGCCTCTCCCCCAGTCCCGCGAAGGCCTGCAGTCCATCAGCAGAGCTGCTTTATGATGAAAAAGTAAAAACGGCTCGCTGTTCCTGAGCCCGAAGGTCCTGTCATCTGATTGGCTGGCGGCAGTGGCCCTTAAACAGGAGATTGGTGCTAAATCCACAGGTGGGCTGCTGCAGGGGTTCGACTTTTGCTGGTGTGAGCAAGTCGAAAGTCTTCCAGAAGCTCTTTATGCGTAGTAATGGTCACAGTCTGGCTGAAACTGGTGTGGTCCAACTCTAAATCTTGAACGGCGAGAAGTTGTTTTGTTCACTGGACATGTGACCATGGCACTGTCCTTGGCTCAAGGCCTTTCCATAAAATTCTCCCCTCTCAAAACATTCTCTCCATGCAGAGGGACAGCTGGCCTCTGACAGCTGTCTGGGGTGCGGTCTCGCTGCCCCCTGCTGGTATTGATGCTCAGATCATGTTTGCATGAGGATTCAGACCACCAGCCTAATCAACATTTGCTTCATGTGGGATGTGTTGTGATTGGATGTTGGCCACTATGTGCGATGTGTTGTAATTAAATGTTGGCATTTATGTGGCATGTGGCCTGTGTATTTGGCATGGGGGGGGCACGGGGGTTGGTTTTTAACACTGTTAAAGAGAGCCTTGCATATTTGGGGGGGGGGGTGATGTTTTTTTATACTTAAATGGGGGCTTGCGTATTTGGTGGGGGTTCACAGATGTGTTCATGGGAAACTGGGGGATTTGACACGAGGTGACCCCCAGTGTTCCTGGTATTGGCGGGACTCCCTCTCATCCCCCAATCAGTTACTGGAAGTGCGCTGTGACCTTTGACCCCAGCAGAGTGGCTGTGAGCGCGCCCCAGCGTGTGACGCATGCTTCTCTCTGCTGCTCAAAAAAAACTTCTGTTCTTTTCCAGAGGAGAGAACGCATCCAGGGAACTGCTGTGATTTTATTTATGTATTTATTTATTTATTTATTTATTGAGCAACCAGGATGGAGGTGTTTCGAGCTGACAGTCAGTCCAGAGGCCCATAAACCTTTTAAGGGACTGTACTGGTTGCTTCTCCTTTCAACTCTTTCGACTCTGTCAGCTCAAACGCACCACTCCAGAAGTCCTTCAGAAGACAGAACTTTCATCTCCCCCCCCCCCCCTCCCTCCCTCTCACCCCCTCCCTCCCCAGGCACTCAGGCCCAAATCCCCGTCTCTGCTCCTGAGCGTGCTCTACACCGCGTCCTCGTTAGCGCTGAGCTCCAGGCCGCTGGGAAGATGGCGGCTCCGGTCCGTCCCAGCGCGTGTCTCCAGGTGAAAGGGTTTGCGTTGGGAGGGAATCTTTCGCTTGCCCTCTGGAACATTCTGGAAAATTCCCGACACTGAGTGTCAGACTCCTGACAGTGTGTCTTAATGTTATCCTAAAGCCCGATGACTCACGCGAGTCATGATTGCTGACTCATAGGAGTGTCTGGGCTGATTAAATTTCACACTGATTTTGGTTCTTTTCTTTCATCACTTTGCTTGTAGTTTGTTAGAGTGCTGTATTGCCATGACATGACTAGTGATGCTCATTATAGCCCTTTCCCACTGTAGAGCTGGACCCAGGCTGGCTCATTATAGCCCTTTCCCACTGTTGAGCTGAACCAGGCTGGCTCATTATAGCCCTTTCCCACTGTAGAGCTGCACCAGGCTGGCTCATTACAGCCCTTTCCCACTGTAGAGCTGAACCAGGCTGGCTCATTATAGCCCTTTCCCACTGTAGAGCTGGAACCAGGCTGGCTCATTACAGCCCTTTCCCACTGTAGAGCTGAACCAGGCTGGCTCATTATAGCCCTTTCCCACTGTAGAGCTGGAACCAGGCTGGCTCATTACAGCCCTTTCCCACTGCAGAGCTGGACCAGGCAGACGCAGCCCCAGCTGAACTTCAGTTCTGGAAGCTGCTTGGGCCGAGTGGGTCCTGGCGTTAATTCGGCAGTGGACCGCGCCCCCGCCGGACCCTTCTGGAAGCTCTGATTAAAAGCAGGCTGGGCCGAGGCATTTCGGTCTGGTCCTGGGACGGGGGGAATCGATAACGCTCCTCAGTCACATGTGAGTTATTACTGCCCCGGCCGTTACACTCTACCTTCAGCTATTTGCCCCGGGGGGGGCGGGGGGGGCTGTCCATCAGATCCTCCCCCCGAATCCACATCTGCCCCTGCTTGTGTATGTGATACACTCTCTGAGCTCTGAGCGGGAACAGGTGCTCTGTATTAGTTACACTGTCCGCCCCCCCCCCCCCCCCCCAAAAAGAAAAGTGGACTGGAGTCAATAGAGATGTCAGAGAACGTTATGGTAATATATTGCAATCTGACTTTTAAATTGACCATTGCTACATACTGACCCCCCCTCCCCTCGGCCCCTCCCTCTGTTCCTCCTGGAGGGAAGGACTGATCTCCCCTCCTCCCCTCAGCCCCTCCCTCTGTTCCTCCTGGAGGGAAGGACTGATAATGCTGTTCAGGAGCAGAAATCAAAGGGAGATGAGGAGATTGAAATGTCTTTGAACTTCCACCAAGCTCTTTTTCCTTCCCTCTCTCCCTCTCTTCCCCCCTCCCTCCCTCTCTCCCTCTGTGGAGTGGTTCTGATTCTGTGTAATTCCTTCATATTCCCATTTCCTCTGTGTTTATTTCCTTTGGTGATGCCCGTTTAGAACAGGATTTAAAAAAGGGGTTTCACCACACAGCAATTCCTGAACCCTGACTTGCGTGGCGGTGTTCTTGAGTTCTGTAACAATCTGCCCCAGCCTGCCAGGGAAATCAGATTTCACAGCTGTGTGCTGAGTGCTGTTCATTCACTCAGAGGAGAGAGTTTAAAAATGGAAACTATTAATGCACCCCCCCCCCTCCCCCATTGTTAATCAGTGGGCGTTTCCTGTGTCGGGCACAAAGGACTGTTAATGATTTTTAGAAATTGGATTTGTTAAGTTAACACATGGGGCATTTGGAGAGACATGCAGCTGTTTGAAAGGTGGACAGTTTGCACTCATAAAGCTCCAGTAAAGAGCTTTTCCCAGCGTCCTGTGGAAGGACACTCGAACGCCTGGAGATTGAAAGATGTTCACATCATGGAGGTGCTCGGGATTCCTGTTCTCGGGTTGCACACGTGTATGGCTGTTCAGGGAATAACTGAACCCCTGGAAGAGTAGGCTTCTTGAGTTTTTTTTTTTTTTTTTTTTCAAAATTCTAATTCACTGTTCTAGAACTCTTGTTCCTTTCAGTTAGTTACCAGCAGTGGTTGAATGTTCAGCATTAGAATGTTCAGTTAAGAACATTCTAATTTAGTTCCGATCTTCCCGGTGTCCTGCGGAGCTCCAGAGTTTGGGGTGTTTGGCGGGTTCTGAGCGCTGTTTGGTTTTGCACCTCTGAGCCGGCCGTGTGGAATGTAGCACGTTGGTCTGAGATACACAGGCACAGGGCGCTGACAGACCGCAGGCACCTTGTTCACCAGAGGAGGCGCTCTTCCACAGTGAAACGGGGGCTGCTTCGCTGACTCAGACCTGGTTACACACCGCCCTGTCCTGGGATAGAGGGGAGCGCAGGGACCCTCAGCTCTGAGAAAGCGCTCTAAAGAGGAGACACGGCATCACAGATCCGCTCAGCAGCTGAGCGGAGGGTCCCGACGCCGCCGCGTCTCTGGGCTGGTACTCCATGACACCGTCGCAGCCCAGGGGTCAGGGGTCAGGGGTGAAAGGGCAGATCCCACAGGGGCCCCCAGCGGAGAGTACAGGCGTGAATAATGGCGGACAGATGGAATGTGTAATTCTGTACAGGATCCCGTATGGGCAGTGTGCCCCCCCCCCCAGCCACATACCCCCCCCCAGCGCCGACCAAACGACAGCGAACCCCGCTGCTGGTGTGTTGGTCTGGGGTGACCCTGTGGCGGGGGTTTGGAGACGGAGCAGACGGAGGAACGGGATTGGCTGTCGGTCTCGTTTGGGGTTCAGATCGGCCCGTCTGAGTGAACCTCAGAAGCAGGGAGACTCGCAGCGCCCGCCTGGTCAAACTGTTGGAACCGAAACGAGCGGGACAAATAAACTGACCCTTTAATCAATGCTCACGTTCCCTAAAGGAGCAACCGTGCCCCCCCCCCCCCCCCCCCCCTTCCCGGCTCTCCCCAGCCGGACTCTGGGAAGCCTGTCTCCCATTATAAACTGATCCTGCCTCAAAACTTTCCACTGTGTTCCGCACAGCACACACACTGAACAGGTGTAACGGGCCTGGGGCTCACCCCCCCACCCCCACGGGGGTCTCAGCCTAAACATTGGGTTGGGTAAACGGAATGGACTCCAGAGAGCCAGCCGGGACCCCCAGCCTGCCCCCCCCCCCCCCCCCGGTACTGCACGGAGACGGACGTGGTGCCACAGAGACCGACCGTGCCAGCGTGCGTTCTGATTGGCCCCTCCTTGTAACCCTGGCAGCAGCAGGCGCTTGTTATAACTGAGCGCTTCCTGCTGGCCAGCCGCTCTTTTACGGGGAAATCGTTGCGGAACGCGGCGTTTGTGGGGCTGTTTTCGGACGTAAAGTGTTTAGTGGCTGTGTGTCTGAATGCATTATTTATTCTCTCTGCTCGAACCCTTACCCTGAGCGGCTTGGCACTGCTCTCTTTTTAAACTCATTTTATTCCTCCCGTTAAGGGGGGGGGGGGGGGGGCAGGGTAAGCTCTGTGCTGAGCGGTACAGCGGGACCTTCCGGCTGCTTCCACTGTCCCGTACGCAGCGCCTCCAGAGCAGGGCCCCGGGTCTTCCTGTCTGTGCGGGTTTAGTGACAGCCTCTGTCTCTCCAGTGGGAGGGAAACGCGCTGAAGGTTCGGACCCTGCTGATTTAACCCTCGGTCACTTGGCTCGTTTGATTAATTATCCCTCCTGATATGTGAATATGGGGCATTTCTTCTCCATGACAGGCGTGAGTATTTCTGCCCTAATGCGATTTAGGAGGGTAGGTCATCCCTGGGTAGGCAGCGGCAGGGTGATATACTCTTTCAGAGCTCTTACTTCTGCTCCCTGGTTTTCCAGAAGCTTCTCCCGGCCTCCTCCTCTCTGGAGGGGAGGGGTGGGGTGGGGTTGGGGGGGGTGGTGGGGTTTTGTGGATGAGAAGGGGGATTTGGAGAGTGTCCGTGAATCATTTTTCCAGGGTTCTCTGGTGTTTCGATGTTTTTTTTTTTTCCGTCTGGAAACTGTACAATGTCAAATCCTTTGTGACTATTCCCCCCCCCCCCCCCCCCCAAGTAAAAAGGACTGTGATAAATGAATATGGTTTTTATCATATGAACTGTAACCCTGTGTAATGAGTGGAAAGAGAGTGTTCCTGTGAAAGTCTGAAGTTTTCAGCCGTTGATAACGGTCAGATGGCAGTCCGTTGTCCCGCCAAGCTCTGACTCATCGCTTATAACGGTTTTTTCGGTTTGATGCACTTAGGAAAAAAAACGCCGTCGCTTCACCTTCAGCTGGTCTGCTGAAGGGCGTCCAGCAGCCTGAACACTTTCGTTCAGTGAGAGAGAAATGAACTCGGTGTGTAGGTGGCGGGGGTGTCGGGGGTGTGGGGGGTGTGGGGGGTGTTCGGGGGCGTGGGGGGTGTTCGGGTGTTCGGGGGTGTGGGGGGTGTGGGGGGTGTGGGGGTGTCGGGGGTGTCGGGGGTGTCGGGGTGTGGGGGTGTCCAGCAGGGCCGGTACGGGGGCGTGGGGGGTGTGGGGGGTGTGTGGGGGTGTGGGGGGTGTTCGGGGGTGTTCGGGGGTGTGGGGGGTGTTCGGGGGTGTGGGGGGTGTGGGGGGTGTGGGGGGTGTTCGGGGGTGTGGGGGGTGTGGGGGGTGTTCGGGGGGTGTGGGGGGTGTTCGGGGGTGTGGGGGGTGTTCGGGGGCGTGGGGGGTGTGGGGGGTGTTCGGGGGTGTTCGGGGGCGTGGGGGGTGTGGGGGGTGTTCGGGGGTGTTCGGGGGCGTGGGGGGTGTGGGGGGTGTTCGGGGGTGTTCGGGGGCGTGGGGGCGTGGAGGGTGTTTGGGGGTGTTCGGGGGTGTGGGGGGTGTGGGGGGTGTTCGGGGGTGTGGGGGGTGTGGGGGGTGTTCGGGGGTGGGGTGTGGGGGGTGTGGTGGGGGTGTGGGTGGGTTGGGGGGTGTTCGGGGGCGTGGGGGGTGTGGGGGGTGTTCGGGGGTGTGGGGGGTGTGGGGGGTGTTCGGGGGTGTGGGGGGTGTGGGGGGTGTGGGGGTGTTCGGGGGCGTGGGGGGTGTTCGGGGTCGGGGGTGTCGGGGGTGTTCGGGGGTGTTCGGGGGCGTGGGGGTGTCGGGGGTGTGGGGGGTGTCGGGGGGTGTTCGGGGGTGTGGGGGGTGGCGGGGGTGTCGGGGGTGTGGGGGGTGGCGGGGGTGTCGGGGGGTGTGGGGGGTGTCGGGGGTGTGGGGGGCGTGGGGGGTGTTCGGGGGTGTGGGGGGTGTTCGGGGGTGTTTGGGGGTGTCGGGGGTGTGGGGGGTGGCGGGGGTGTCGGGGGGTGTGGGGGGTGTCGGGGGGGCCGGTACGGGGAGCGCTGTTTCGGGACTGCGGCTCCGCGCTGTAAATCTTACATCAGCTCCGTGACTAAATGTTCCGTCTGACCAAGACCGGAGAGGCGCCCGGACCGCGGCGGGTTTTTGCGGACATTCGCAGACCGAGTCGTCCCCGATCCTCACGCCCCCGCAGGACCGCGGGCGGGACGGTTCTGTCTCCTCTCCTGCCCAAAATGGAAGCGTAACGTCACGGTCTGCTTTTCCGGCAGAGCTGCAGCTGGGATAGTAGGGAAATCAGAGCCTTTAAGGTCCATGGTCAGGAATATCGGCGCTGTTTCCCCCAAATGTACACGGGTGTGTGGGGCTGGATCAGCTGAAACGTGCATCCTGGTGCTTTGGCCTGTAGTATGCACACGATAGCGATGTTAGCTGTGGAGATGGCTGCATTAAAACTCAGGAGTTTGCAGTCATTTTTGAAACCCAATAGACGTAGCCTACTGTAGGGCCGATATCATTTTCGTAGAAAATATAGCTAGCCTGGCCTACTTCTGTATCAAATGAGATGTAGACAACACTTCAGAGTAGCTTACTGCCCAGTTAGTATCTCTTCACACAGGCCAGCTGATTTACCACATAGGGCATTCTACAGCACAAATTGATCTAAATAGTTTGTTTTTAGTGAATAGACCAGGCTATGCTATAGGCTGCAGTATTTGGGCCTATTTTATAGCCTATTGCCTCAATGTTTGGGAACATGTTTTTGAAACCTAAAAAATAAGAAGATTAAAGATAGGCCTACCATTTCATTAGGCTACTGCTGCCTTTAATTAGGCTGAATAATTATCAGTGACGTAACTTTGGGGGTCATAGGCGTTTTCGGCGACGCTGTGGTGGAACAGCGGAGTGATTTACAGGTGGCACCTGCGCTGTCCGGCGATTCCCGGGTCGGCCCTAAAGCCGTGTTTTGGTTTGTTCGCGCAGTTTGTTTTTATGAAGTCAGAGCCCGCGCTGGGAGCCGCCTGGCCCGTTGCCAGGCGACGCGTCGCCGTGGGAGCGCGAGCTCACTGCTCTTCGTCAGTGGCTCGCGATTTGCGCGGTTTTGCCGTCTCTGCTTTCTGACAGGGGCGCGGAGCTTTTGCAGACGTCCCAGAGACAGCAGCTGGGTTTCTATACGCCGCGATGGGACTGATTCAGATGCATGACCATGAGACCTCTGTCTGGTGGACAGAATAAGGGTTCCATTTTAACCGCGTGAGAAACCAACGCCACGAATGTCACACAGAAATGTTCTCATGATTTAAGTGCTCGCGATTTCAACCCTATGCTCTTAGTTGAAGCGACTGTCTTTATAATTTGTGTTTTTGAACATTACTGCTTGCAATGTAGCCTATAACGTGCACGGTTTTGTTGCATACGCAATCTTTTGATCTCACAGCTCTTGTAGATGCTATGTTAGCGCTGATAATCCTCCCCGTGTTTTCCCATGTTTCGTTAGGCCTGCGTAAAGCTTTCCCACAGGCTGAGTGTTCCATAGGGGCTAACGGACAGCAAAACGGCCGATGACTCACTCCCCGATTGGCTGGCTGCTCTAATTGTACTTACCATTAAAAATTATGTAGGCCTACTGATCGATGTTCCCTGGCGTTGAGCTCCGTTTTCAATATCCACGAAGTTAGCCCACTGTGGAATGAGCTGATCCAGAATGAGTTGCATTCGCAGTTTAACGTGGGGAATTTCTCCCCTGAGCCCCTGTGACTGGTGACTCCTGTTCCCGTTATTAGCCTGTTTAAGTTATTAGCCGGACACCCCAGATGTGTGCATTTGGGCTTTTTCTTCTCCCCTGTTCCTGAGGCCAATGTATCGGAGCAGCTCTGTCGCGCGCCAGGTTAGCGTACCTCTCATTACCTGTGAGGCCGCGAGCCGGGGCAGAGTAAGTGTTTCTCATTAACACGCACGTAATGAGCTCGGATGGAGTAAGAGCTCCTCGTTAAAATGGCGGCAGTGTTCTACAAAGGCTGGGGCTGCTCTCTGGACGTGCTCATTTGAACCCTGTGACCCTTACCAGGAGCAGAAAACTACATAAAGGGCTTTGTGTTTGTGATGGAGTGTCCCCTGTACTATTCCTCGGGGAAACGGGAGAGACTCTTAACTGGTTTTGGTGTGATGGAGTGGGAGTGTGGAGCAGTACTGTAGGTAAATAATGAAGCGGATTTATGGAGTGTGCTTTTAAAGTTCGGGCTGTTGACGTGCGCACATTAAGGTGTTTGAACGCTCCCTCTCTCATTTAGCTACCTGAGGAAACGCCGCTGCCTTGGAGGGGAATTCCCAGCTGAAACACTTCAGACGTTGTTAGAGTTTGTGTATCGGTGAGCTGAAACGCATCTGGGGTCTTATTTCTGTGGACGACGTGACGTCATGCTGCAGGCACAGTGCAGTTTAACACGAGAAGCGTGTCTTCAACTCGTTATAGTACTGACCTTGCAGTAGAACCAACTGTAAATATCCGATATTCCATACAAGTCAGAGGTTTTTCGCTTAAATCCCCACAAATCAACTTTGACTAGTATCGCTACTGAGAGAAATCAGTCATTCATCTAGAGGACATTCAGAGCAGCCTCAAAAGTCCAGAATGAAACAGTGTGACTTCTTTGAGGATTGGGGGCATGGCCACGATTTCCTAACTGCGTTTTAGCCTTTTAGCTAATTACTGCTAGCTGGCTAGCTGATGTCAATATCAATCTAACTGGCTTTGTACGCTGCACCCCTTCCCCTCAGTGGGGTGTGGTGAAGGTACTTCTGGGTAATGTAGGAAAATGACACACTGGAGCAGATCCAGAAGAAAACTGAATTGCGATAAAGTAAAACACATCACTCGTATCTGAGAATAATCCCTGGAGAGAACATCGCTGCTACGTCTTTGGTAAGGATGTCAGTGTTCCAGCCTGTAATTTTCCTATAAGCAGGAATGTGTGTGCCCCCCCCCTCCCCCATGGCCCATCCCGAGAGTGTGCGCTCGTTCGCTGTTTCGTGATTGCACGGGTCCTGAAAGGTTTCGGATCTGCTGACGCACCCCGTGGAGGGGTCCGTCCCGTGTGGATCTGGTTAGGGGGCTGTTTCTCATCCCAGTTCCAGACTGAGCTGTCCTCTCCCGTTTCCCGGAATTGTGATTTTTCACATGGTGATGACCCAAGATATTGGGGGGGGGGGGGATGTTTTTGTGTTTGTGGATGTTGCCAAATGGTTCCTCTCCCTTGATAAGCTGGGGAGGCAGTGGGGTTGCCTGAGTGGACCTATGAGAACCAGATGACCACTCGCTGTCTCTTTCTTTCACTATCTTTCTCTCTCTGTGTCTCTCTCCGTCTACCACTCGCTGTCTTTCTCTCTGTCTGTCGTTCTGTCCTGGGACGGTCAGCGAGTGGGCGTTACACCCGCTCTCCTCCGAAATGCTGCCCTGCCAGCTGCTGCTTCCTTTTCACTGCGCAGTCCTCTGGCTGAGTTGCGCAGTCCCCCGGCTGAGCTGCGCAGTCACTGGTTTCACGGTGCACTATACTGCGTAGCCAGTGTAGACGGCCTGCAGGTGCCTGAGTGCCCAGAGGGGGCGCTGGTGAGTGATGAGTCCTGGCAGTCAGACCCCATGCTGGCACCATGGCAACCATCACCAGCGTTGCCATGGCATCATTCGAAGGAAGAATAACGTAGCATGGCACGTGTCAGCAGGTGAGGGGCGGGAGTGAGATTGGGGGGTCCTGCTCTTAGTGTTTACGGCACGTCTTTAAGGCTGAATTTTGAGTGTCTAAAGCCACATGGTACCGGCTCTACTCAGCTCTACTCGACTTTTTTGGTTTTCCATCGGGCAGAAGTTGTGGATAGTACCTGGTACCTGGTACTTTTTTGGTATCGCCTCCGTCGAGGTTCCAAGCGAGCTGAGGCGATACCATAAGGTGACGTGCAGACCTACAGACCACTGATTGGCCAGAGCAATGCCTTTCATGAGGCGTCGCGAATGACGACCAGCTACACTGACGGGGGTACTATCTGCAGTGGAAAACGAAGTACCTGGTACCAAAAGCGAGTCGAGTCGAGCCGGTACCATGCGGTGGAAAGGCGGCTTTGGTCCATCTGGAGCTGCCCTTGGAAACAACACTGCCTTAGATTTTAAGACTTTAATTGGGTACCTCCCCAGAGTAGATTTCTAAAAAGAAATTAAGAATTTTTCTGAATGGAGAACTATTTAGAAAGGGGAAGTGTCTTATTTGTGGCTGATGGGATTTTGTTACCATGGCGAGGGGGCAGAAATGTGCCCCTGAGAGGGTGTGGGGTGGGGGGGGGGGGGGGCAGGGGGGGTTAGGGCTGTGGAATTTGGCTGTTTGCTGGGTGGAGGATCTCGACAGTGCCTCAAACGCTGCCATAGCTGAACGAGGATAACGGGGAGATCATGGAGTGTTTACACCTCCTCAGAGCAGGAGGAGCACAGACACCTCCTCAGAGCAGGAGGAGCACAGGCACCTCCACTGAGCAGGAGGAGCACAGGCACCTCCACTGAGCAGGAGGAGCACAGGCACCTCCTCAGAGCAGGAGGAGCACAGGCACCTCCACAGAGCAGGAGGAGCACAGGCACCTCCTCAGAGCAGGAGGAGCACAGGCACCTCCACAGAGCAGGAGGAGCACAGGCACCTCCTCAGAGCAGGAGGAGCACAGGCACCTCCACAGAGCAGGAGGAGCACAGGCACCTCCTCAGAGACAGGACGCAGATACTCAGGATTAGGAGAACCCCTCTGTCCATCTCTCCAGCCGCTGAAAACTCAACCTGCTAAACTGAACTAAAACCATCTGCCTCTGCAAGGGGTCTGCCTGCACTGTGCTGGAGGGAAGCAATGACATGCCTTTACACACACGTGTGTGTGAGTGAGTGTGTGTCAGTGTGTGTGTGAGTGTGTATGTGTGCGTGTGAGTGTGTGCGTGTTTATATTTGTGTGTGATTGTGCGCACTAGTGTACATTTGAGTCTATATTCATTGCTATGTAGTGAACATACTGAAGTGGTTTGGGTGAGATGGCTTTTTTGTGGGGGGGCAGGGGGATGATTGACAGGGTGCACATGGAGTTCAGGTGTAGGTGGAGACCGGTCGGGGTCTCCATGTGGTAAACAGGCATCAGGCTCATTTGGTCCCCCCCCTGCAGAGGTGAATCCCCCCCCCCCATGCCTCCTGATCTGGGGGGGTGCTGATGTGAAATGACGGGTCTGGAAGATGAGCTGACAGGAATAGAGATGCAGCGTTCATCGCATTAATGAGAGAGGGAGGGAGAGAGAGGGAGAAGAGGGAGAGAGTGAGAGAGAGAGGGAGGGAGGGAAAGAGCGTTTGCACTGTCCATACACCCGACTCTTAAACTTATCTGCTCGTTTCTGTGAATTAAATTGTGCGTAAATACATGTGTTTGTGTGTAACTCTGTGTGTGTGTGTGTGTGTGTGTGTGTGTGTGTGTGTGTGTGTGTGTGTGTGTGTGTGTGTGTGCGTGCGCGCGTGTGTGTGCGTGTGTGTGTGTGTGTGCGTGTCTGTCTGTGTATTGGTGTATTAATGCATATGCTGTAATAAACATAATGTTGTAACATGCATATATATGCACAGGAATTACCTCACTGGCACGGGAGTTCACACTTTTCTTTCCTGGTCTCCACGCCGTTCCATCGCTGTTAAATTATTTCCATGGTAACCTCATTTTTTCCCATGTTGCTGATTATAAACAAAATGTCTAAAAGAAATTTATGAACCCTTTTTACAGTGAGGAAGGATGGTTATCTTTTCTTGATGACCGTTTATGTATCTCTATCTTTTATTAATGGATATTTTTTATTTGTTTTTCAGACGGAAGATTACTCATGACAAGCTGTACGTGATTCTTCAGTGGACCACTCACCCCCTCAGGTATGGGTAATTTTTTATTATTTTTTCATGACTATTAGCTGCGTTCTCCGGTAACCACAGCAAACAGTCCTGCAGCATGATGCTGTTTTATGTCTTCGCCTGTCCGAAACTGGCTGGGGAAATAACAGACTTTTTCTGAGACTGGATTTATTTTCACGTCCGCAGCTAATGGCTCTCTTCTCCTCCTCTAATACGCTCCGCATGTTTCCTGCTGCAGAGGGCCCAGGATGAACATGTAAAACGCAGACCGTGATTAATATTAGTAAATTAATATCATAACTCCTGCTGGGGAAATGGCCGGCGTGTAACGCTGTGTCAAACCACGTCTTTGCCACGTCCAGCCGTGTATTACGCTGTTTATTTCTTTACAGATATTTAGCGTTAAAGAGGATTGATGGCTTTCAGTTGGAGACTCGCTACTTTCTCTGCATTCGTGGAGGAGTGGAGCGACGGATTGTGTTTCCTGGAGCACCTGCTTGTGCTTTTCAGGAGTGTTTTCCTTAAGCTGCTCTTACTCTTATTGAAGTTACGTAGCCGCAGCTCAGAATGTTGTGGATGTGGAGTCGCTGGGTTTGGGGGTTGAGCATTAGCCGGTGCTGGGGTAGAGTACCTGTTGACAGGTTTGGGAAAGGGAATACAGAAACATGATTTTTTTTTGTAAAATATAGCCGATCTTATCTGTGATCGGGTCACTCAGCGACGCTTTGAGAGCGGTTCTTGGCCGCGTTTGATTTACGAGGCTCCTGAGTGCCCGCGGTGTTTTGGGTTTTGCCGGGTAATCTGGGGAACGGTTGGGGTCTGTGTTCGGACTGGGTTCCAGACGCGCTCGTTCCTGTCGTGAACGCGGGAGGCCTCTCCCTGGCAGAGGCAGCTGTTGTCGTCGGCCGAATTTGGCTGAAGGCTGAACGGTGTCATTAGTGCTCGTAAACCTCCCTCTGTCGAATGACCGCATATCCAAAAAATCCTGCGCAAGCCTGTGTCTGGCGAGAGGTCTTGCAGACTGCGCTGCGGCTCCATTTTACTAATGCAGGGCGTCCGTACACCGTCCAGATGTGGCTTCTCCCCCGTACCGGACGATATCGGTATCACCGATATTAATGTGCCGGCCTTTGTTTCGCCTCTACATGTGATTTCCCCCATGAATCTGTTCTCTAATGCGACTGTTTCCCCCCTAAAAAATTCCATCTTTCAGTCCTGGTGAGGGTGCTAAATGGGCTTTGGGAAGGGGGGGTATCGTTTATTTGAGTAGGCGCTGGATGTCCTGGCAGTGAAGCGGGATGTGAGTGGAAGCTCTCCTCCTGTGGTTTGGGGAGGGTGGGGGGGCTGGCAGTGGTATTTTAGGGTCCTTCCTGTTTGGTTCCAGCTCACTTTAATCCGTGCAACTGATTCGGTTTCATAGAAAGTGTTGGAAAAGCATCCCTCATTCATGCGCTCGCCAGAATCAGCGTTCTCTCAGAGTTCTCTCAGCGTTCTCTCAGCGTTTCCTCAGCGTTTCCTCAGCGTTCTCTCAGCGTTCTCTCAGCGTTCTCTCAGCGTTTCCTCAGCGTTTTCTCTCCCCTCTCCCCATGGAGTGCACCTGAGAGGTGGTGCAGGGGAAGAGGGGGCTCTGCGGTGGGACGGGGGCTGAGGGGGCTCTGCAGTGGGATGGGGGCTGAGGGGCGCTCTCCGGTGGGACGAGCTCTTTATAAAGGAGCCAAAGCGATCTTCACATTGACCCGGCGACCTTATTAACGATGCGAGAGTGGCAGGCGGGGCGGGGGGGGTGTTTGGTGACCCCCAAACTTTCCGGGGTCGAGGTGTTTCAGGCAGGGAGCTGCCATTAACTTAAGAGGATGTGGGGGCAGGGGCAGGGGGGCAGGGGGGCAGGGGGGCAGGGGGTGGGGGGGCTGGGGCGGGGGTGGGGGGCTGCTTTTAAAACCACAGGAAACCTGTCACGTTTTTTTCTTTTTTGCCCAATTAAAATGATTTTTCCCCCTGTGTGCACTGATGCTCCAAGCCTGTGTGTTTGTGTGTGTGTGCGTGTGTTCGCGTGTGCATGCGCGTGTGTGTGGGTGTGTGTGTGTTTCAATGTATATTTTTACTGGTAACTTGCTTTCCTCAGCAGAAGAGAGTGCAATATGATATTAATAAATAAATATACAATACACATTTGTCTCAATATTGTTTCATTAATCTAGCATGGTTGCAGTGGCAAAGCTGTCATGATTGAAGGCATTTGTCTTTGCTTAGCCTCACAAAAGTGCACATGAAGTGCACTTTTTTTGTGCGTCGCTTTGGATAAAAGCGTCTGCCAAATGAATGTAATGTAATGTAACAGTACTACAGGAGAGCCAGTGACTATTTTACACCCTACAGGCCACACATAGTACTACAGGAGAGAGAGAGATTTTCTTTTGTGGGCTATTTTTAATTTTAGTTTTGTGATTTTGTTCCCTGCAGTTGATCACCTGTGAAGACTGCAGATCAGAGCACATGACCAGCATCGACGGGGAGGCCCAGTTGCCTTGGTAACGGTTAAAATGACCTCCCTTGACCCCTGTTTGATTGGCAAGCCACTAGTGGCTGCTGGTGTTTGTGTGTGAAATTGAACATTGTGTAGTGGCAAGGGTTAGTTCCTTATCAGTGATCTGTAGCCCACCAGGGCCAGTTTTAGCCTCAGTCTCTGCTTGCATACTGGTTGCTAGAAGAGGATTGCCCTTAGATTTAAGTAATGTTGCTTTTATGTGCTTCCTGATGTACCTGTAGCTACCTGGTTGTTTTAGTTTGTCTTGCTCGTCTTTGTCCCGCTGACCTCCTCGTTTGTTTGAGCGGGACCCATCGCCTCGTTTGTCTGATGGGTGACGGGGTCGTGAGTTAGCGGTTGCTCTGAGAGCGAGGGGGATTGTGGGAAGGGAAACGCGATGGTCCTGGAGGCAGATGGCCTGGTCTGGCAGAGATATTTTTACATCATCGCTGTGTGTTCTGTCACGATAAAGCAGGATTAAAGATAAATAAAATGGCTGTTCACACAGAAATAGGCTGTATATTTATATGCTATGTATGTATAAGTAGACCTTGTATATTTAAAATAGTGTGTCTATCTGTGTAAAAATACTGAAATGTATTTTTGTGTGTGTTTATTTTCCTGTTGCATAGCAGAGATGATTGACTGACATGTGGAGTTGTAGACGAGCAGAAGCGTGGTGTTACTTGTGTACTGACTGACTGTTTGAGCTGCTACTGAACCGGTACTGAAATATTCCCGCAGACGCCCCCCCACCACCCGCCCACTCCCCTCCAGCACCCACTCCCCCCCCCCCCCCCCCCCCTTTTGCTTGCTTGTCCAGGCATGCTCTCCGAAGTTAAACATTTCTTGTTGCTACAGCTATGCAAGGTATAATGACCCCCCCCCCCCCCCCCCCGCCCCCATCACCACCAGACCCGCCCCTTCCTTACATCCTCTGATCTACCTGATGGAAGCGTTCCTTATTTAAATGAACCCTTTTTCCGGACCGCTCCTTATTCAAATGAACCTCTCTCAGGTTGTGGTTCGGGGGGGGGGGGGTTGAGGCAGCAGGTGGCGTATTGAAGGAAGTCTGTCTGTCATCACTGAGGGAGTTTTTTTCCGGAAGGTTCCGTGTTGAGCGGGGCAGTGGGGGAGCCTGTGGAAATGTTGTTCTCAGAGGGGGGGGGGGGGTAGAAGTGGGCTGTCTGGCTTTTAGTTGCATCAGTCTAAAAGACTTTTGTTGTGAAACGTGCTGCTTTATCAGTGTTCTGTGATGCAGATGGGCTCTGTGTTTGTGAGCGGAGTGAGCAGCTGTGCTGGCTGCAGATGGGCTCTGTGTTTGTGAGCGGAGTGAGCAGCTGTGCTGTGATGCAGGCGGGCTCTGTGTTTGTGAGCGGAGCGAGCAGCTGTGCTGGCTGCAGATGGGCTCTGTGTTTGTGAGCAGAGAGAGCAGCTGTGCTGTAATGCAGATGGGCTCTGTGTTTGTGAGCGGAGCGAGCAGCTGTGTTGGCTGCAGATGGGCTCTGTGTCTGAGCAGAGTGAGCAGCTGTGCTGTAATGCAGATGGGCTCTGTGTTTGTGAGCGGAGTGAGCAGCTGTGCTGTAATGCAGGCGGGCTCTGTGTTTGTGAGCTGAGTGAGCAGCTGTGCTGGCTGCAGATGGGCTCTGTGTTTGAGCTGAGTGAGCAGCTGTGCTGTAATGCAGGCGGGCTCTGTGTTTGTGAGCAGAGAGAGCAGCTGTGCTGTAATGCAGGTGGGCTCTGTGTTTGAGCAGAGAGAGCAGCTGTGCTGTAATGCAGGTGGGCTCTGTGTTTGAGCAGAGAGAGCAGCTGTGTTGGCTGCAGGCGGGCTCTGTGTTTGAGTGGAGCGAGCAGCTGTGCTGTGATGCAGATGGGCTCTGTGTTTGTGAGCGGAGTGAGCAGCTGTGTTGGCTGCAGATGGGCTCTGTGTTTGTGAGCGGAGTGAGCAGCTGTGCTGTGATGCAGATGGGCTCTGTGTTTGAGCAGAGAGAGCAGCTGTGCTGGCTGCAGGCGGGAGGTGTTGATGGTAAACAGCTCTGCTGAGCTGCCATTCTTACGGTGGGCTGGCCTCTTTGATCCGTCCCATTGTGAGCCCCCCCCCCCCCCCAAACCGCACCCAGAGCTCTGCAGTAATGCGGCCCTTTTATTTGCTTAATGAAGGGGGGGGGGGGCGGTGGGGGCAGAAACGTTAGCGCACAGTTGTGTACTCAGCACAGTTCAGCGCTGGGCTCTTTGAAGCTCACGCACGTCCTCTCCTCTGTGCTGTGTAACCTGGCCTGTGTGAGTGTGTGTGGGTGCGTCCGTGCGTGTGTGTGAGTATATTTGCATGTGCCTCATTCGAAAAGGAAGTTGGTCAGGGAGGGTTGTGGTGTCTAATTTTACAGTCCCATTAACTGGCTTTTAGTCTGTAAATCTGAAAAAATATTGATCTCCAGGTGTGCATTTACAGGTTTTGACTGTACTTGAATATTAATAAATAATAGATTAAAAATATTCAGGTTAGCTGTTATGTTTACCTCGTTACCATGGTTTTGTTTAAATATAATTTCTCTTCCTGGCTGACACGGCCGGTAGGGCTGTGGGTTGATACTATGCGGGACACGCTGCACTTCCACGGCTGGGTAACTACTGAGGCCAGTCAGGACTAACGACCTTTGATCAGGGGAACTAGAGCAGTGCCCCTGCCTGGGACTTGAACCCACAACCTTCTGGCTTACAGCTGTGGCCAAAAGAAGCTGCAGAATGTACCTGCTGAGGCAGCCAGTCCCAGAAACCCACGCCATGGGGGACATTCTCACAGGCTCTTAAAATGGAAGCCTGAATTTAAGGGGTTAAAAAGCAGGCAGGTCCTCTGAGTGCTCGGCCCGTCTCCTGCAGCTCACACCTGCGCAGGCACTTACACGGCCAGCTTCCTGCTCTCAGGACCCCACCTCACTTCCTCCACCGTGTTCTACAGGCACCTTTACTCACTGTTTCCCCAGCTGTCACGTAATCAGGTGTGATTTACATGCCCTGTGCCGCCGCATACCCAGATTTCCGCCAAGATTTGAGCGGCTAATAGATCTGGTTTCTCTTCCTGTTGGCTGCAGAACTACAGTCAGATACAGCAATGCTGCGTCCGTACGATTTTTTTACGCTGAATCTGGTTATGTCTTTGCCCTTAACTGTAGTGGCCTTCTGAAGCAGTTCAGTATTAGTTGGATGGGGGGGGATGAACTGTGTGCTCGTTCAGATGTTGGAACCCATGTGTTAGACTGCAGCTTCTCACTGGACGGGCCTAAGCCTCAGATGGGGGGGGATCCTGGAGTCATCCAACCCCCCTTAGGCCAAGTGATTGGAGTTCCAGAAAGGAGTGGTTCAGCCCCCCCCCCCGGGCACAAAGGGGGGGAGGGGGGTCTCTCAGTCTTCAGTCTTCTTTTGGGGAGCTGGGAAGAGTAAATATTTAGTGTGGATGCAGCGCAGGAGCAGAGCGAACCGCAGAGCACAGCTTCTCTGCACCTCCTGCGCAGAGACACTCGTCTGAAAGAAACGGAAGAAAATTCTTGGGCGGGGAGGGTGTGTAGTGCGGGGGGAGGGGGGGGGGGTGAAATAGGCATCTTTTCTGCATTTGAGGGTGAAGTTTTGACCATAAATGTGGAACTGTTTTAGAAAAAAAAGAGTGAGAGAGAGAGAAAGGGGAATGGCCAGGGGGCTTAAGTATCTGAGCCAAGTGAAGCTTGTGAGAAGAGGTACTTTCTAATGTTTGGAAAACTACTTAAATGCCATTATGGCACTCCACCCCCCACCCCCCTCCCTGCCCCCCGCACCTCCGCCCCCACCCCATTTGCTAATGTGATTGTGTGACAGTTGTTTCTCTTCACTTGTCTCGCTTCTGTGCGTCTGTTCAGCTCCGTGTCTGTTACAGCACGCAACGGTGTTCGGTTGCACGGTCTGAAGTTTAATTCTCTTATATACACACACACGCACTGACTGGCTGACACACACATACGCGCATGCACGAGCCGTGCGAAATTACTGTACCGCGAAGTTGGAGTGTACGGGCTTGCAAAGCAAGGAACTTATCTAGATCAGTACGGTGATTTACTGTAACTCGTAAATCCTCCTAATTTACCGCTATAATTACTTTTATAAAGGTGTGAAATGAACCGACCAAAGCCATTGTATCGACAGAGATGAATGGGCGACCTCTTTTCCCCGTTATTATCCTGATTTTATTAGCTCCGAGCTCGTTCGGCACGGCCAGACCGCGTGCGAGACTGCGCGCGGCGATCACGGAGACGGGTTACAAAGAACAGACCGCGGGAGAGCGAACAGCGCGTGATGAAATTCCGGGCTTACGGTCCCGGCCAGTAATTTTTGTCGAATAGGAAAATACATAAAAATCATCCGTTTTAAGAGACGATAAATCATCGGAGGCCATGGAAGTTAACCAAATACATTTACACAATTTTACAACAGCAAAAACAATTTCCGGATTATGACTGTAAAATTAAAACATATGTTTTAGAAAGAATTAATTATTCTTTCTGTGAGACAGTTAGATTGTTTCAGGAGTGGGTCAGCACCATTGGAACAAGTCAGGACAATGTGTGTATAGGCAGCCATTCTTCTGCAGGTTTTTATTAAGTAGCGTTAACTGTCATAAGTTATGAAGCCACGTTTCGTAGCTAGAGTTCACTGGATCCAGCGTTCAGAGACTGAATTAACAAAATGAAGTGGCAGGAGGGCACCTTAAACCCATGCCAGCTGTTTTTTGGCTGGCCCAAACTTCAGGAGCCCCTCTGCCAGCTTAAGGTGGCTCTCGCTTATGGAGTGCTTCTGGGGTGGGGGGTGGGGAGGAGGAGGAGGGGGTCCTCATTATAATTTGGAAAGCGGCTTGTGGGGAATGCTGGCTGACCTTGCCTGTGATGTAACTCGGTAAGTCTGTCACTAATAATTTCCCTCCTCCGGATTCACCCACATCCTTGCAATGGGCCCCATCACTTCAGGGTGTGGAATTTTCCACACACACACACTCGCACGCATGCATGCACGCACGCACGCACACACTCACACAGGTACGTGCGTGCACACACATGCACGGACGCACACTCAACGGCACACAGTCACACACACACACATACACACACACTTGCACACATACACACACTCACACACACATGCGCATGAACATGCACGCGTGCACACCCACTCGCACACGTGCACACACATGCGCATTGACACGTACGCGCACACACTCTCAGACACACACACACACACACACACACACACACACATTCAAGCACGTATCCTCCTAATGCGCTGAGTTTTGATTGAGTGTGTAATAAACGTTGCAGGTGTTCTGTGATCAGCGCTCTGGGCACCTGTTTAGCTGTAATGAGTTAACGAGTGATCAGTTACCTCGGCAACACCGGGCTCCTGTTCGCCTTTCATCATTTCGCATTAACGTTAGTTTTTGAGTTCATTAGTGCTGGTGAAATACGCGTGTGCACAGTGTGTGTGTGTGTGTGTGTGTGTGTGTGTGTACGCACATACTGTATATTAATATTGCACCTCATACCGTGATGCATTCTGTGTGCATGCACGTTGTAAAATATCTGCTCGTATTACATGCGGGTGGATTGATGAGGATGGATGAGGTTTGTTGTGGGGGGGGGTTAAGCACCTGCATGCCCCCCCCCCCCCGCACACTTTAGACAGAGGCATTCCCTCAGTGCCCCTGGCACTGGATCACTTTCCGGCTGATGAATGGCTTTGTTACTGGCCGGGGGCCGTGGGGCGGAAACTTCAGAGACGAGGTGTTAAGTGGGGGGGGGGGGGGGGGGGGCTGTCAGGGAGGAGTCCGTCCGTCTGTCTCCTACAGGAGAGCCAGCCCGGGTTCGGGGGGCCGGGTGGGGGGTGGGGGGGGGGGGGTGTCCCCCATCCCCCCCCCCGTAGCATCGGAGCCCCCATGAGTCTTGTGAAGGACAGGAGTACACAGGTGCGTATATTTATAGCACAGGATTGTCAAAGAGTGCATTCATCCCCCTGCCCCAACCTGGCGGGGGTGGGGGTGGGGGGGCGGGGCGGGGCGGGGGGGGGCTCTTCACTTTCTGGTCTCCGCTCCTCGGCAGCCCCCCGACACGCCCGCATTTGGCGATCAGAACGCCCTGCTGTGTGTGTCTGCTTTTCTGGGGCGGGGTGTGGAGGGTGCAGGAGGGCGTATGGGGTGGTTTCTGGGCGATTTTTATTGGAGGTCATGGGATTTAAAATAAGTGTTTTTCCCTGGGTGTGTCTTCTAAAGAGTGATAGAGTGATGGAGGTATGGAGCGATAGAGAGGTAGAGGTATGAGCGATAGAGAGGTACTGGTAGAGAGAGACCTTGACACATTGGTGTCCTTGGGAGCAGCTGTGGGCCGGGTCTCTCCGTCTCCATGGTGACCAGGACCCGGTCTCTCCTCCAGCGCTAACGTGGGCTGAACTCGCTGCCTCGTCTTCCTCACGAGGAGAACCAGACCAGCGCTTGCACTTAAGCTGAATTAAACGTTATGGGTTTGAATCCCGGCCAGTGGACCTACTTACGCTGCGTTCAGTCTGGTTTGGCTCTTAAGGAAATTAACACCCAGGCCTGGAAGAGCAGCCGTGCTGAACGCGGTGCTAATGTCTGTGTTTAAATGGGTGATATAAAGCCCAGCTGCTTCGATGGCGGACTCTGTGGAAGCGTAAAGTTTGCGTTTAGGTGCCCTGGAGTGTTGCTCCTCGGTAACTGATAACCCGACATCTGCACGGTAGCCATCGCATAACCCTTAATATAGGGGGGAGGAGACCCCCCCCTCCCCCCCCAGTATGCATCACGTGACACTCAGATACTTGAATTGCTGCTCAGAGGTGTGAGTGAGTGAGTGAGTGAGTGAGTGAGTGAGTGAGTGAGTGAGTGAGTGAGTGAGTGAGTGAGTGAGTGAGTGAGTGAGTGAGTGAGTGAGTGAGTGAGTGAGTGAGTGAGTGAGTGAGTGAGTGAGTGAGCGAGCGAGCCCAGGCTAAATCCGCTCAGGTTAAGTTGGGCTGGGGTGTTGGGTTCTCGGGGAGCCCTGTGGGTTTTTGGGGTGTAGATCAGCTGTGCGATGTCCGTCCTCGCCCAGCTCGGGTATCGCTACAGGAACCGCGCGCCCCCCGCTAACTCCCGGCCCACGCCCCCCATAGGGGCTGCGAGATCGCATCCTAAACCTGTTCTATGACCGCTACTGTAACGCAGTCTTACTCTTTCCTTCCTCTTTCCGAATGAGCAAGTGTGAACCAGCTTGAGTTTTGCCCGCAATGATTGACTAAAATGCAGTTGTGCTGTATTCATGCGTTATTTTAAACATAAACCTGTACCCCACCCCTCCCCTTTTCTGGAGAATTCAATTTTATTTTTGTGTGAGAAATGGCAGTTTATTTCTGAACAGCCGTGGACAACCAGTAAAAAACATTTGGCGAAGAAAACCAGTTTTGTTTATGCTTCTGTTTTTTTAATGTGTGGGCTTTTAGTTGTTTCTCTGGTACAGAATACCCCTGGGGCACATTCAGCACCCATATTTGGGCTTTTCCACTTTCCCAACTGAAATGTGTAACATGTCTGTGGGTGTGCCAGAGTTAGCCAGGGAGGCTAACTCCCCTCGGTAGTCCCTGGGCTGCTGGGATTTGGCCTGGTTTTGGGCTGCTCCCCTCCTGCCCCCCTCATCTTGATGAATGGGGGGATCAGTGGTAGGACAGTGCGCTTTGATGAGTTTTATCCCGTTATCGAGTCCTCTTTGATGTTGTCTCCAGGAGTTGAACACCTTGCGTTATTTCAAAGGGGCATCTTTAGCTTGGACCACATGACCCTGGCAGCTGAGCGCGTGATTGGTTGGTTTCGGCAGGTCGTGCTGGATGATAATATGTTTAGCGTTAAGTGTAGTAATCCCCTGTAGGATTGAGTTTAATCTGCACTAGTACTACGCTTCAACTGTAAAGCTCTTTACTGTGCTACTGAGCCAGAAACACTGCCTTTTATCTCCTTTAATGTGTAAATATGTACGTATCACACCACAGAAATTAAGTGTGTTATCATTTAATCATTCAGCAGATTTATGTGTGATTTTAGCGGTTGAATTTCGCTTCCATTAAGGGAAGTACCTCTTAACAGTGTGGAAGCACACGTGTGATTTTAATGAGAGGTTAGATGAGTTTGGAAGTTACTAGTGTAGGTTTGGGCTTTGAGGGGTTAGATAAAAGCTTGAAGTAAAAATATTAGGCATGATGTACTTTCTCCAACTGAATGTTATGTACTTGAAAATAAAATGGTAAATGGACTGCATTTATATAGCGCTTTTATCCAAAGCGCTTTACAATTGATGCCTCTCATTCGCCAGAGCAGTTAGGGGTTAGGTGTCTTGCTCAAGGAGACTTTAACACGCCCAGGCCGGGGTTTGAACCGGCAACCCTCCGACTGCCAGACAATCGCTCTTACCTCCTGAGCCATGTCGCCCCAAATAAAAATTAAATCTCATGGGTGTTTGCAGTCTTCCCAATTTCTTTTAGACGTGTAACCAATTCAGAATTTCTCAGCGAATCTCCGGTGTGATGCTAAATGTGGGACGGACGTGTGCAACAGTGTCGGCAGAGATTCTTGGAAGACAGGCAGGGCGGAGAGCTGCGACGGGAGGGAAAGTGTTCCAGCGGGTTATTAAGTTAAACACACAGCAGGCGGGCTGGCGTGCCCAGCGCGCCCTGCTAGGGGTCTGTAATTAGGGAGGGGGTGGGGCTGGAGGGGGTGGGGCTGTAATGACAACCTCAAAGATAAAAAGGTTAAGAGCCAAAAAAATAAATTCCAAACTCACTGATTACTCTGCCTGGTGGGTGAAGTTTTGCCAGGAGGTGTATTCACGACTATCACATCATTTTGGAGAACTATCATGGACTGGTTGTTCCGGATTTAATGAGAGTGGGGTTGATCGAACCGTCACCGTCTGTGCTGGTAAAATCGTTTGTAGAGAAGCTGCCTCCTGTCGATGCGAGAGCCAGATTTACTTGCGCTAGTGTGCTGTGCTGTTCTTCCTCTGCCTCCTGCTTTAGCTCATCTGCTGCAGTTACCCAATCATGTGGAAATATTTAACATTCTGCCAAACTGAGTGAGGGATTGTGGGTAAAGAATACCATCACTAACCGAGCATTCCTGTGCATGCTGGAGTAAGAACACTGCTCAGGAGGGTGTCTGTCTGAGCTCCAGGTGAGGCACGGGTGTTTGTAATCCTTCGTAAGGTAAACTTGGCTTCAGTGAGTATCTATCACAGGTAATGCGTACAATTTCTGAATGCTGAATTTTCCTGAATAAAGAGAGTATTCCCAGGCTTGTAAACCATTGTAATGAATAACCATGTCTTGCTATCTACAGTATTTTTCTAAGCTTTCTAGAGCTTTGAAAAATAATTCTGGTGATTGATGTTGTAGTAAGTCCCCATCTTGCTATGAACATTTCGCAACAAGCATTTATAGATTTTCTTGCGTTGGTTTAAATTAACGTTTCATTTTTTTTCTTACTTGAACTGTGACTTGCGGAGTCCGGGTTTTTTTCCGTGGGGGGCGGGAGGTCAGTCATTTTATAGTACTAGTGTGGCGTGTAAACAAGTTAGCCAACAAGAACGTCTCGTCTTACTGTACAAAGACCCGAAAATTGAGAAGAGTGAGGCCAGCATTGCAGCTTGGTGAAGTTGCTGTGTTGTTGGTTGTCGGGTTTCGGGACACTGGGCTTATAAGGAGCAGAGAGAAGCGCTCAATCAGTCGTGTCACCTGCGCATCCCGGCGCGGCGACCGGCCAGGAACGGTCGTCTGCTCCGCCAGCTGTTACCCGCAGCGCGAGCGGCAGCGGGGTTAAGTAGCGGGGGGACTTGGGTCGTCCTATCAGAGCGCACGCGCGGAGTCCCTGCCCTCCGCAGGATGCGAGCTCCTGTCAGACGTCCAAAGCGCTTCCCGCTGCAGGATGGCCAACCCGCAGCGACTTGTTGCTCTCTTTGCGTGGAATCCGTGAGGATTGTTTGCTGATCCGCGGCCGCTCGCTGGATTTTCTAAACGCAGTCCTTTCTTCACCCATTCTCTCTCGTTCCCCGGGAAGCGTTCTTCAATCACGACGAGCAAACTAACCAGCCTTCGCGGTGGGAAAAAAGGTAGCGAACTCCGTATTCGTGTGTCGTTTTCGTGTTTTGAAAATGGCATGGATTGAATTTGTGCACGGACGCTTTCCTGAAATAGCGACCCCGGTTTTTTCTTCTTTTTCTTATGTATTCTCTGTGCAGCAACGTACGTTTACGACGTTACCGGATACATGAATGTTGGGGAACTGTTGCCTTGTTAAAGACGCGATTTGTTTTAAGATGGTCATTCGCCAGTAAATTAGTGTTATTAGGTCTTAAATTTCAGTTTCTGTATTCGCTGCGGAGAAGTAAATCACCAGTTGCGGGTTGAAAACGGCGAGGATTTAAGCACTGTGTACTTTTTTTGCTTTGGATAATCGAATGTTTTTAGTTCATTTTGTGCGAGTGTGTTCAGCCGCGGTAGTGTACGTAGCCTACTGTATTACATATACGCTGACATACGGAGCGCAGAGTTTCGGTGTGCTGTGAGGATCTCGTCTTTATTTACACTCTTCGGTTTAAACGCCACACGTCCGAGTCGTGATTGTAAGGTGGCGATTATACGACGCTTGTCTTTCAGTGTAGTTCTAAGCAGAGTCCACGCGTACTCTTGTTTTCCAGTTATATTCGGTACTAAACCTCGCTGAAACGCGAGAAAAAAGTTTAAATTGGCAAAAAATGTAATGTGTGAGGTTTCGATTTTTTGTGGCGTTTTAAAAAAATATTGTAACAGGGAAACAAGGGGAGAAAATTATTATAATCTAGAGTCTGACATTTTTAAGGAAGTTCCTCTGTGGTTGCATTGAACGGCAGTATGGGGGTGGGTTGAAGCTTGGACTCTGGACCTGTGATTGTGGGGTGTTTGGGGGGGGGGTGATTGGGGTTCCCTTAGCTGTGTTTTCCTGTGCCCGGGGCATGAATTCGGTTTGGGACAGGGGCAGGCCTTTCTCACATTCTCACAGCAGGTCTACAGTGGGGTTATGGGCTGTGTTTGGTAGGGCAGTCTATGGGGCAGTCTGCACTGAAGCCCCTGTGCTTATTAATGTTAATTACAGGAGTGAAGGTTCAATGCCAGTCATTGCAGAACCTGATAAAAGCACATCTGCCCCCCCCCCCCCCCCCCCCACCACCACCATGCGCATGGCTGCCACTGTTTCTTCCCAGCCAACAAAACTCTGTTTGTGTCGGGGGTGCTGGGGGAGGGGGGGTGGGGGGGAGAGGCGCACAGACGCTCCTGAATGTCTCACCTGGCTGTGAAGCGCTCGGCGCCGGAGTGTGGAGCCCCCCCACCCCCCCACCCCACCCCCCCACCCCCACCCTCGGGAAAAGGCTGACGTTTGCGCTACGTATTCTTCAGGACACAGAAAACCACTTCAGTCTCAGGGTTTTCAAAATGCAGCAGGATTTAAGATTTTTGGAAATGTACTTTATTATTATTATTATTATTATTATTATTATTATTATTATTATTATTATTATTATTATTATTATTATTATTATTATTATGAGTAGTAGTTGTAATAGTATTTTATTTTTAATTCTTTTTACAAAAATGGCTTTCTTTAATGCTTTTTGCACAGTATTTTATTGCAAATTGAGTATTATCAATAGGAGTTAAAGAACGAGAATGCTTTGTTTTGTAAAATGCAGTATTTAAATATATTTTGATTTGATATAATTAACATTGAACGTCAACATGTTTTCCCCTTACCTTTGAGCCAAAATGGCTGTAATTTCCCTGTTTTCCCCTTACCTTTGAGCCAAAATGGCTGTAATTTCCATGTTTCCCTTTTACCGTGGAGCCAAAATGGCTGTAATTTCCTCTCTTTCCACTTGCATTTGAGCCAAAATGGCTGTAATTTCCCTGTTTTCCTTTGGTAAATGTCTGCTGCATTTACCCATGCACTGCCCCCTCCCATACTCTGCTTTTTTATTTTATTTTTATTTTTATTTGAAATAAAACATTTTCCCCCTCTTTAAATAGAAGTTGCTGGATCATATTTTATGAATGGCAGTCAAATATGAGCATTTCCCTGACCTCGCCAGTGGCTGAGTATTTCTGATATTTCGTGCGCACCAGTGACGTTCAAGGTGGTGAACCGAACAGATCCTTTTTTCGTGTCCCCCCCCCTCGCATCCTGTTAACCCGATCAGAAAAACACTTGTGCCTTTCATTGGCTTATTTATTCACCCCGGTTTGGGAAGGGGGGGCTCATTTTCACACTGCCCCTCCGCAAGCTTTAAAAGGGGGTGCTGTTTGCAGGTTTTTATTTATTTATGCTTAAATGTAAACAGGCCAGTTTCTAAGTAACAGTGGAGAGATGCCGACTGGGAAAATAATTTTTTGGATGTACAGTCACCTTATGTGATGGACAGATGAGGTATTTTACACATTGGTGGTGCTGCCTTTGGATGCAAGATGAATTTAATGTGCTGCCTGCCAAGTTTAATTTTATCAAGACAGAGAAGTGAGCTTTGTTTAAATATGGTTAACCAATCTCTCTCTCACACACACGCTCGCACACACACACACCTACACACACACACGTCAGTTTTGTCTACCCCCTTCCCCCCTCACTTAAACAGACCAGGTTTGTCGGTTCGCAGGTAACAGGTTTGTGTCACAGGAGATAAATCACGTGGCATGTTAAACATTTAAAAAAAGCATTTTTGCTGATTGATGGGTAGCCGTTGCCTGGGGTTACTGTAGATGACCCAGTTTTGGGTTTGTGTCTCTCTCAGTATGTTATGAACGGTCCAGGTTAATGGGCCTGATGCCCCAGCGGGGAGTTTAAAAGAGCCAGGACCCCCTGCAGTGACTGTGTGTGCACCAATCGTGGTACTGGCTTCGATTGACAGGTCACTCACCCCAACCACACCCCCACCCCCCAAACATCTGAATCAACGGGTTCACCGAAATCCTGGTGTAGAGTGTGGGGCGTGCCCACTTTGGTGGATGTAAATTGTGTGATTTGATTGGTCGATCGATTGATTGGTTTGGGCGGGGTTAAATGGGGTTTGCACGGCTTCAGATTCTCATGCTACTTCCTGCTTTTGACTCCGCCCCCTAGAGGAGAGGCGTGATCTCTGAGGCGCTGGCGGGAAGAGGACCATGGCGCATAGCAACGGGAATGGCGACCTTCTCCTCGGCAACGGGGGCATCCCGGCAGCGGGCGGCATCGCCACGGCGACGGCGGCGGGACCTGAGGCGGACGGCGGCACGCTGCGCGGGAAGGTCAGCCAGAACGGCGGCGTGAAGCACAACGGGCTGCTCCGCCCACACCCCGCCCCCAGCCCCGCCCCCAGCCCCGCCCCCAGCCCCGCCGACACACCCAAACCGCCCCCCTGCTGCCACCGCTGCCCCTTCCACCCGCCGCTCTGCTGCCACGGCAACCAGCAGGAGTGCCACATCTTCCAGAACCGGTCTCCGGTCCACCCGGCGCCTGCTGCCTGCAGCAGCACCACGCCCAGGACCACTTCCAGAACCCGCCCGGCCCGCTCAACATGGCCAGCATGAGGTACAGCTCCGCCCACTTTACCCCCAGAGGTAGAGCTCCGCCCACTTTATCCCCAGAGGTAGAGCTCCGCCCACTTTACCCCCAGAGGTAGAGCTCCGCCCACTTTACCCCCAAGCTCAGCACACACACAAACACACAAATCTTAAGAGGAGTTCAGAAGGAACCAGTCATTTAAAGTCTGTTTCCGCCTGAGCATATAAGCTTTATACAAATTTTAAATTTTCTCCACTGTATCCTATCTCTCTCTCTCTCTCGGTCTCTCTCTCTCCACCTCTCTGCAGTCGAGGGGAGATGGCGGGGGGAGATGGGGGGTGGGGGATCTGTAGCTGTTAACACTGGAGAATATCTTTGTCTGCTCTTCTGTCATCTCGAGGTCAAGGCTGTTGTCACACGGATAACCAAATCCCCCGTCCCCCACCCCTCCCCCCCTCCCCCCTCCCAAGGTTGCGCGTTGGCGGATATTCCCCGGGCCACGCAGTGCCGCGGTACGGCGCTAGCTGAACTGCACAGACCCTTCCCTCTATGAAAGGCCGCTTTCAGGAACGGTCGGGTGATATGCTCCCCCCAATGGAAAGGGAGGAAAAGAAGGAAAAGCCTATTCTCCTCTTCTTTTTGCGTCTCTCATCATCGGTCTGCCCCCCCCCCCCCCCCCCCCCCGAGACGGTGTTGACGGGTGATGGGTCCGCAGACACAATACAGACGTTACCGGAGAGCTGTGGTGCCAGAACTTTCCGCAGTCCAGCTAAAATAGCCTCTTAACTTTCACCAGTGGATTCATCAGTACAGACAGACAGGCTAATTGGCTAACAGGCTAACAGGCTAACAGGCTGACAGACAGACAGACAGACAGACAGACAGGCAGAGACTTTTGCCTGTGTGCTGCTTTGTGCATGATGGTGTTAAACTGCAAAAAACAAAAAGAAATCTTTCCTTTTTCATGCACAAGGTCAGAGGTCATTGTGTCCTATCTGTAACAGCTAAAAATATGTCCAGCACAACTTCCCTGTTTTATGACTTAAGCTATTAATGTAGCGTGAGGGGCTGTACTTTTTGTCTTGCATAAACAAGACCCACACACGCACACGCACACACACACACGCACACACACACATGCACACACACACACATACACACTCTCTCACACACACACACACACACACACACACACACGCGCACACATGCACACAGACACAAATACACACATGCACACACACATACAGAAACGTGCACACGCACACACACGCACATGCACACACACACAAATACATACTCTCACACACGCGCACACACACACACACACACACACATGCACGCATAGTTGGGTGAGGGAGCATGGTGATAAATTGCACTCTTTTTTTTTTTTTTTTAAACTGCCATTTTTAGTAACAGTTTTTTTTGGTGGTTTTAAGTGCATCATATATAGTTCTTCTTGCTCTGAGACTCAAGCTGGTTCTTATTTTCAAACAGGAATTCCTGGTGCTTTTTGGCCACTGGCTGCAGCCCATATTTTACCCTTACGGCAGGGGCTGGAGGGGAGGGGGTTAGGGGGGAGGGGGTCGGGGGGGTGTTTGGGGAGGGGGGGGCGTTTGGGGGGAGGGGGTTGGGGGGGGTGTTTGGGGAGGGGGGGGGGGGTGGGGGGGCGTTTGGGGGGGTGGGGCGTTTGGGGGGGGGGGGGGGGCGTTTGGGGGGGTGTTTGGGGAGGGGGGGGGCGTTTGGGGGGGGGGGCGTTTGGGGGGGTAATGACTAGCGCATGCCTGTCGCCCGTTTGCGGTGGGGTGCCCAGCCAGCCGTCTCCCCGTTACGTAAGAGTACCCCGCTGCTGACAGTGCGCCCCGCGGGCTCAGCCTCAGACAGCAGCGCGATTTTACCTTCAATTAGGATTCCCCCCCCCACAGACTCACTCTCCCGCCTCACACACACACACTCTCCCCCCCCACACAGACACTCTCCCCCCCCACACAGACACTCTCCCCCACACACACACTCTCCCCCCCACACAGACACTCTCCCCCCCACACACAGACACACTCTCCCCCCCACACAGGCACTCTCCCCCCCCACACAGGCACTCTCCCCCCCACACAGACACTCTCCCCCCCACACAGACACTCTCCCCCCCCACACAGACACTCTCCCCCCCCCACACAGACACACTCTCCCCGCCTCACACACAGACACTCTCCCCCCCCACACAGACACTCTCCCCCCCCACACAGACTCACTCTCCCCCCCACACAGACTCACTCTCCTGCCTCACACAGACTCACTCTCCCCCCCCACACAGACACACTCTCCCCCCCCACACAGACACACTCTCCCCCCCCACACAGACACACTCTCCCCCCCCCACACAGACACACTCTCCCCCCCCCACACAGACACTCTCCCCCCCCACACAGACACTCTCCCCCCCCACACACAGACACACTCTCCCGCCTCACACACAGACACACTCTCCCGCCTCACACACAGACACACTCTCCCGCCTCACACACAGACACTCTCCCGCCTCACACAGACTCACTCTCCCCCCCACACAGACACTCTCCCCCCCACACAGACTCACTCTCCCCCCCCACACAGACTCACTCTCCTGCCTCACACAGACTCACTCTCCCCCCCCACACAGACACACTCTCCCCCCCCACACAGACACACTCTCCCCCCCACACAGACACACTCTCCCCCCCCACACAGACACACTCTCCCCCCCCACACAGACACTCTCCCCCCCCACACAGACACTCTCCCCCCCCACACAGACACTCTCCCCCCCCACACAGACACACTCTCCCGCCTCACACACAGACACACTCTCCCGCCTCACACACAGACACTCTCCCGCCTCACACAGACTCACTCTCCCCCCCACACAGACACTCTCCCCCCCCACACAGACTCACTCTCCCCCCCCACACAGACTCACTCTCCTGCCTCACACAGACTCACTCTCCCCCCCCACACAGACACACTCTCCCCCCCCACACAGACACACTCTCCCCCCCCACACAGACACACTCTCCCCCCCCCACACAGACACACTCTCCCCCCCCCACACAGACACACTCTCCCCCCCACACAGACACTCTCCCGCCTCACACAGACACTCCCCCCCCCACACAGACACACTCTCCCCCCCACACAGACACTCCCCCCCCCCACACAGCACTCTCCCCCCCACACAGACACTCTCCCCCCCACACAGACACTCTCCCCCCCACACAGACTCACTCTCCCCCCCACAAAGACACTCTCCCCCCCCACACAGACACACTCTCCCCCCCCACACAGACACACTCTCCCCCCCCACACAGACACTCTCCCCCCCCACACAGACTCACTCTCCCCCCCCACACAGACTCACTCTCCCCCCCCACACAGACACACTCTCCCCCCCCACACAGACACTCTCCCCCCACACAGACACACTCTCCCCCCCCACACAGACACACTCTCCCCCCCCCACACAGACACTCTCCCCCCCCACACAGACACTCTCCCACCTCACACAGACACACTCTCCCTCCTCACACAGACACTCTCCCGCCTCACACAGACACACTCTCCCCCCCCACACAGACACACTCTCCCCCCCCACACAGACACTCTCCCCCCCCACACAGACACACTCTCCCCCCCCACACAGACACACTCTCCCCCCCCACACAGACACTCTCCCCCCCCACACAGACACACTCTCCCCCCCCACACAGACACTCTCCCCCCCCACACAGACACTCTCCCCCCCCCACACAGACACACTCTCCCCCCCCACACAGACACACTCTCCCCCCCCACACAGACACTCTCCCGCCTCACACAGACACTCCCCCCCCCACACAGACACACTCTCCCCCCCCACACAGACACTCCCCCCCCCCACACAGACACTCTCCCCCCCACACAGACACTCTCCCCCACACACAGACACTCTCCCCCCCACACAGACTCACTCTCCCCCCCACACAGACACTCTCCCCCCCCACACAGACACACTCTCCCCCCCCACACAGACACTCTCCCCCCCCACACAGACTCACTCTCCCCCCCCACACAGACTCACTCTCCCCCCCCACACAGACACACTCTCCCCCCCCACACAGACACACTCTCCCCCCCCACACAGACACTCTCCCCCCCCACACAGACACTCTCCCACCTCACACAGACTCACTCTCCCCCCCCACACAGACACACTCTCCCCCCCCACACAGACACTCTCCCCCCCCCACACAGACACACTCTCCCCCCCCCACACAGACACACTCTCCCCCCCCACACAGACACTCTCCCCCCCCACACAGACACACTCTCCCCCCCACACAGACACTCTCCCCCCCCACACAGACTCACTCTCCCCCCCCACACAGACTCACTCCCCCCCCCCACACAGACACACTCTCCCCCCCCACACAGACACTCTCCCCCCCCACACAGACACACTCTCCCCCCCCACACAGACACTCACTCTCCCCCCCCCACACAGACACTCTCCCGCCTCACACAGACTCACTCTCCCGCCTCACACAGACACACTCTCCCCCCCACACAGACACACTCTCCCCCCCCACACAGACACTCTCCCCCCCCACACAGACACACTCTCCCCCCCCACACAGACGCACTCTCCCCCCCCACACAGACACACTCTCCCCCCCCACACAGACACTCTCCCCCCCCACACAGACACTCTCCCACCTCACACAGACTCACTCTCCCTCCTCACACAGACACTCTCCCCCCCCCACACAGACTCACTCTCCCCCCCACACAGACACTCTCCCGCCTCACACAGACTCACTCTCCCCCCCCACACACACACTCTCCCACCTCACACAGACACACACTCTCCCGCCTCATACACAGAGACGCACTCTCCCGCCTCACACAGACACACACTCTCCCGCCTCACACAGACACACACTCTCCCCGCCTCACACAGACACACACTCTCCCCGCGTCCGCTGTCGAAACGCGCAGGCTGTGTGATGTCATTTACGCGTGCAGAACTGCGCCCGGCGGTCTCGCTATGGGGACGGGTCGCTGCGCTCGCTGAGATGGGTAAAATTCACGTCTTCTTCTCTCGTGAATTTCTATCGCAGATGTTTCTCTCTCTCGTGCTTTCTGACTTTTTAACTGCGCTGTTCAGTATACAGATCCATCTTCTTCTGTGACAACAGATTTGAATCACAGATGCAGTGAAAGTTTGTTTTATTGATTTATTTTTTTTATGGACACATCCGGCCCAGTTGCAATTTTTATTGCCAAAAAATGAAGACAAGCTTCTCTCCCTCCCTATGTCCCCCCTTTCTCTCTCTCTCTCTCTCCCTCTCTCCCTATCTCCCCCCTTTCTCTCTCTCTCTCCCTTTCTGTTCCCCTGTCTCTATCTCTCTATCTCTCTCTCCCCCTCCCTCCCTATCTCCTCCCTTTCTCTCTCTCTCCCTTTCTCTACCCCTGTCTCTCTCTCTCTCCCTCCCAGGAGTAGGGTTTATGAACTGGGGCGCTCGGTGGACAGTGCGGTGCCCGTTCGCAGGCCAGCCTGGGGATTGGCTGTTTGCGGTGTGTTTACCTGGCTGGGCACACCTGAGTAGAGTTTGGCTGTGATCGTGTCTCTGACGCAGTGTCGGGATTTTCCAGAACTGCGTTTCCTCCTTTAGAGCGCTCGTAATCAGCCCCTGTTTTTAACGCCTTCCTCCCTCTCACCAGCTCTGTCGTTTCAGCCAATCACATGACTCACCGGTTTGAGTTTATTCACCGTTACGAGCACCTCTGCTCTAACAGTGAACCTTTTGTAGAAATAATACTTTTTTAGATGTAATCTTTCATTATTTTATCTTTTTTTAAGTGCAGTTACTGCTGCGGACAGTGTGTCTCACTGCTGACTGATTTACCTGCTTTCATTTATATGGAAAAAAGTGAAATTGCTCGTCCTTGAAAAGCCAGGACTGCTTTTTTGGGAGGAGGGGTGGTATAGATTTCAGTGGATCTTTTCATTGAGTGGAGTTGTGTGGGAAGTAAATTATGGTTTTTAACATCTGAACGAGGAGGGATATCTTTCACAGAGTTTCCTTCCTGAATGAGAAGGGAAGAGTTCTCTCACAGCCTTTTCTGAATGCAGAGAGGAGATGGTCTTTCACAGTGTGAGAGATTCATTATGGTTTTTATCGACTGAACAAGGAGAGAGGAGATGGTCTTTCACAGTGTGAGAGATTCATTATGGTTTTTATCGACTGAACAAGGAGAGAGGAGATGGTCTTTCACAGTGTGAGAGATTCATTATGGTTTTTATCGACTGAAGGAGGAGAGGGGAGATGGTCTTTCACAGTGTTTTGCAGTCCTGAGGACGAGCTGGTGTGCTTTGGGGGGAGGGGCGGGGTGGGGTGGGGTGAGGGGGAGCGGGGGCGGGGGTGAAATCCCATAATTGCGGAGAATGTGCCTGCAGCATTCTAACCCAAACCTGTGCTGGGGTGGGGGGGGGGGGGGCACTGTGACTTGCAGTGGCTGAAAGCTCCTCTAAGAGACAGCTGACACGGAGAAATCAGCCGTGGCGTCAGGCCTTCCTCCTCCTCCTCTTCCTCAGGGGCGTGCTCGCTCAGGAAGGCTGGAGCCAGTCTACGGGCCGCTGGCCGCGTGCCTAACAGCACCGAACGCTGCTTCCAAAAAATTGTGAAAAAAAAAGATAAATAAAAAACTTATGTTATCAGACATGTGCATTTGATTCGTTGCACAAGGGTTTATGTCCTGTCTGCAATCGCTGGTTTCCATAGCACCCCAGAAAAGTAATAAAAACACTCCCAATCCGTCCCATATATTAACCTGTGCGTATGAATGTATGGCTTCCAGCTGGTGCATCTGAATATGACGAGCGCGTTTTACAAGCAGGACGATATTTCAGCACCATAGGAGTGAGCGTGGCTTTGACCTGATGGCCGTGTGTGTGTGTGTGTGTGTGTGTGTGTGTGTGTGTGCGTGTGTGTGCGTGTGTGTGCGTGTGTGTGCGTGTGTGTGCGTGTGTGTGCGTGTGTGTGCGTGTGTGTGCGTGCGTGCGTGCATGCCGTCCCTTTAATTCAATATAAACTGAGGAGATCTTACCTCCCTGAAACTCAATGGTTAAGTAAGCTGACGTTCTCTTTCTCAAAATAAAAAAAAAAGCAGGCCCGAGTTTCCTCTGCTGGAACAAAGGGTTTCTTTTGAAATGTTTTAACAAATACAGAACAGGGTTTCCTGAAAGGCGACAGGTCTCGACCGGCACGGTCTGTCTGAAAGTGATCTTTACGCTATCAGTTTCACCTGCCCGTCAATCCCTGCCACATCATCCACAGTAAACAAGCCAGTCTGTCTGAGAGTGCTGGGTTAAAGCTGCAGTCTGCAGACACTGTGTTGGGTTAAAGCTGCTGTGTGCAGACACTGTGTTGGGTTAATGCTGTTGTGTATGGCCTGTGTTGGGTTAATGCTCTTGTGTATGGCGTCTCTGTTGGGTTAATGCTCTTGTGTATGGTCTCTGTTGGGTTAATGCTGTTGTGTATGGCCTCTGTTGGGTTAATGCTGTTGTGTATGGCCTCTGTTGGGTTAATACTGTTGTGTATGGCCTCTGTTGGGTTAATGCTGTTGTGTATGGCCTCTCTGTTGGGTTAATGCTGTTGTGTATGGCCTCTCTGTTGGGTTAATGCTGTTGTGTATGGCCTCTCTGTTGGGTTAATGCTGTTGTGTATGGCCTCTGTTGGGTTAATGCTGTTGTGTATGGCCTCTGTTGGGTTAATGCTGTTGTGTATGGCCTCTGTTGGGTTAATGCTGTTGTGTATGGCCTCTGTTGGGTTAAAGTGAGTGCGCTGTTTTGCGCGACCGGGCCGTACGGGGACCGGGCCGTATGGGGACTGGGCCGTAGGGGGACCGGGCCGTACGGGGACTGGCCCGTACGGGGACCGGGCCATACGGGGACTGGCCCGTACGGGGACCGGGCCGTATGGGGACTGGGTCGTACGGGGACTGGCCCGTACGGGGACCGGGCTGTTTGGGGACTGGCCCGTACGGGGACCGGGCCGTTTGGGGACCGGGCCGTACGGGGACCGGGCTGTTTGGGGACCAGGCGGGCCGTACGGGGACCGGGCCGTACGCAAGAGCAGCTGAAAGCTGTTGGTTCTGCAGTCGGAGACCCCCCCCCCCATCTGGCTCTTTTAACCCCCCTGACTTTCGCACATGTCAGCTCCTGTAATGAAGCCATCACATCCTGTCACTGCAGACATCCTGTCTGAGCTGGAGGGTCACGCTGTCAGGACAGAGCGTGGCGTTATGGATTTAGCAGCTTTCTTCACGCTCCTGGTGCATCATGGGGCCTTTAAGCCCAGACCAGGATGGGGTCGGTGTTCGCCCTGGTCTGATGTCATCGGTTAGGCTCAGTCGCAGTGTAATAACTGATAACACGGGAGCTTTGGGGGTCGTGGGGATTTATGGGGGCGGATTCTGTGCTGTAACGGCCTGGCGATTTTCACGCCTGTAAATCAGCCCAAATGCAGCTTCCTGCGCGCGGCGAGCCTGAAGGCTCAGAGCGTCGGGCCCGTGGCAGAGTCCCTCCCCCTCTCCAAGCCCCTCCCCCCACTGCCGCAGAGCCCCTCCTCCTCTCCAAGCCCCTCCCCCTCACTGTGGCAGAGCCCCTCCCCCTCTCCAAGCCCCTCCCCCTCCCTGCGGCGGAGGCCCTCCCCCTCACTGCCTCAGAGCCCCTCCCCCTCACTGCCTCAGAGCCCCTCCCCCTCTCCAAGCCCCTCCCCCTCACTGCCTCAGAGCCCCTCCCCCTCTCCAAGCCCCTCCCCCTCACTGCGGCAGAGCCCCTCCCCCTCTCCAAGCCCCTCCCCCTCACCGCACCGCAGGGCTTCAGTGGGTGTAATGTGGAAGCTGGTGAAGCAGAGCAGGAGCGTAGGCAGGGGGTGAAGCCATGTGGGCGTGGCCCTGTTACCTGCAGTCCAGACTGCGCCTGACAGCGCTCCCCGCACGCGCTCAGTCGGCTCGAGAGACGCCCGGAGGCTGGGGTGCTTCAGTCGGCCGGGACAGCTTAAGTTCCAAACTCCAACGTTTTCATCTCACATCTCACAGACTCACCAGCCGCCTGGTCGTTTCGGGGTTTTTAATGAAAAGAAGCGGCTTCAAATATGTGCAACTTTGCAATGAATTTCTGTGTCTAGAAGAACTACCCCAGTGGATTCTGTCCGCTCTCATTGGTGGAGGCTGGACTGTAGCAGACACCTGATAGGTGGACTGCGGTCCTGAGCACCGGGCTCAGGGGAAGTGAGTTATCCCTGTTTATTTTACCTGGGACTTTAGAATTCCACGGGTGCCCTCTTACAGGTTTGAAGCGCTCGGTCTCAGTTTTAGGGTACGGTTAAGCCGGGAGGGGGGAGTGGGGGGGGGGGGGTGTAATGGAGATGTCTCGCGGGCAGCGTGTAACTTGGCTGCGGTGTTGAAATCCGGCCTGCATGTCTGAAATTTCGGCAGGTCCATATTTCATGCGCAGGAATGCTGGGATGGCAGCCGTGACTCTGAGAGCGGGAGCATCTGCGGATGTGTCCCCCACTGAGCGCGCTCACACCCACAGCCCCACTGAGCGCGCTCACACCCACAGCCCCACTGAGCGCGCTCACGCCCACAGCCCCACTGAGCGCGCTCACGCCCACAGCCCCACTGAGCGCGCTCACACACACAGCCCTACTGAGCGCGCTCACACCCACAGCCCTACTGAGCGCGCTCACACCCACAGCCCCACTGAGCGCGCTCACACACACAGCCCCACTGAGCACGCCCACAGCCCCACTGAGCGCGCTCACACCCACAGCCCCACTGAGCGCGCTCACACCCACAGCCCCACTGAGCGCGCTCACGCCCACAGCCCCACTGAGCGCGCTCACACACACAGCCCCACTGAGCGCGCTCACTCCCACAGCCCCACTGAGCGCGCTCACGCCCACAGCCCCACAGAGCGCGCTCACGCCCACAGCCCCACTGAGCGCGCTCACACCCACAGCCCCACTGAGCGCGCTCACACCCACAGCTCCGCCCCCCACGCACACACAACAGGAAACAGGCTGTGTGTAGGAACTCTTATTAGTTGTGTTTCCTCCCGGACTTAATTAAAGGCTGCACCACTACTGTCCCCATCTGGTGATTACATCACCTGAGATCTCTGCGTGACCATGTGAATTCACTGCAGTGTAAAGAATTTTGAAAGAATTTTTTTTTTTTAAAGAGCAGATCACATATTTGTTTGACTTGTGTTTAATATTTTATATTTTATAAAATTTATTATAAAGAGAGCATTTTTCTCTGACTCTTAAAATGAGTTCTTACTGTAGTTTGGCTCATGTTTCCTCATAGCTTTCATAGCATTGTAGTTTTATTCACTGGAACGAATTTTAAAAGCCTGTGTGAACAGAAAAGAAAACCTTCTAGGAATTTCTTTTTTAAGGTTGAGGCTGAACTGCATTGCGCTTAGATTGAATCACCTTCAGAAGCTGCCTGTGCCTAATGCGCAGTGTGTTTCTCACTGATAATAAATATGTTATAAAGGCATGCACTTAAGTGATGGATCGACACAAGCTGCTTATTAAGGACTTTTCATGGATAAATGCATCAGGTGAAGTGTCCCTTAGTTGCTGGCCTTACTCAGGAGGAGGTGAGTGTCTGTAGGAGGAGGCAAGTGGTGATCCGGAATGACACCAAAGGTAGAAGCTGAAAAAGGTGTAGGAGGACGAGGAGGTGGAGGAGGAAGAGAAGGAGGAGGAGGTGGAAGAGGAGGTACGGGGCTGAATCCCTGGAGGCTGCAGGAGTGCTGGAGGCCTCTCCTCATGCTGAATGTGTTTACTCCTGCTTTTCTCAGCGTTCCTGTTCCAACAAATCCCTCTCTTCCCCTGCGTGCTCTGCTTCTTCTGGTGGTTGTTTTTGAAAGGGGGGTGTCCCTCTGAAGTTTTAATCACGTTTAATGAGGTGACAGTAATTGGGCTAGCCCCGTCCTGAGCGTCCGCTCCCCCCTCGCCCCCCAGGCGGTGACCTTTGACCCCGCGCATTGCGTAACTGGCGGCGCTTCCGGCCTGCGGAGCTGGCGTTTGCTTTATTGATTAACCTGCTGATCTGTAAACAGCCCTCTGCACAAACACAATAACATTTCGGCCAAAGTTATTTTAGCTTTTCTGGGGTTCCCCCCCCCCTCCTGTGCTGGGTTGTGATTGGCTGGTGGTCTGTGTTCAGGGTGCTCCTGGGTTTCTCCGACTCAAAGCTCACTCTGCGATTATCCAGCCGTTTTTTTTTACAGGGTGATCAAACCCAGATGGCCCCCTTTTTTTACCCTTTTTCAGGCACTAAATGATAGGAGGGTTTCCCATATTGCAGGGCTGTTCAGTCTGCTCTTGTGTGTGTGTGTGTGTGCGCGTGCGCATGTGTGCGTGTGTGTGGAGAGATGTCACATATTACATATAAGCACTTTACAAAAAGAGAATTGGCCATATATCTTTCTGTCAGGAGCACGAGGGTGTAGGAGTGCTTGGTCTTTAGGGGCCATATGGCCATGGGTGTTTGTGTGTGGATAAGAGATGTGGAGGTGTCAATAAACACAGGGCTGACCTTGCAGGATCAGAATGAAGCTCCTGTTCGGTGTGTGGGTCTGGGTTCTGAGCGGTGGTCCTGGTCGGCGTGTGGGTCTGGGTTCTGAGCGCTGGTCCTGGTCGGCGTGTGGGTCTGAGTTCTGAGCGCTGGTCCTGGTCGGTGTGTGGGTCTGGGTTCTGAGCGGTGGTCCTGGTCGGTGTGTGGGTCTGGGTTCTGAGCGGTGGTCCTGGTCGGTGTGTGGGTCTGGGTTCTGAGCGGTGGTCCTGGTCGGTGTGTGGGTCTGGGTTCTGAGCGGTGGTCCTGGTCGGTGTGTGGGTCTGGGTTCTGAGCGGTGGTCCTGGTCGGTGTGTGGGTCTGGGTTCTGAGCGCTGGTCCTGGTCGGCGTGTGGGTCTGGGTTCTGAGCGCTGGTCCTGGTCGGCGTGTGGGTCTGAGTTCTGAGCGCTGGTCCTGGTCGGTGTGTGGGTCTGGGTTCTGAGCGCTGGTCCTGGTCGGCGTGTGGGTCTGGGTTCTGAGCGGTGGTCCTGGTCGGCGTGTGGGTCTGGGTTCTGAGCGGTGGTCCTGGTCGGCGTGTGGGTCTGGGTTCTGAGCGCTGGTCCTGGTCGGTGTGTGGGTCTGGGTTCTGAGCGGTGGTCCTGGTCGGTGTGTGGGTCCGGGTTCTGAGCGGTGGTCCTGGTCGGTGTGTGGGTCCGGGTTCTGAGCGGTGGTCCTGGTCGGTGTGTGGGTCTGGGTTCTGAGCGGTGGTCCTGGTCGCTGTGTGGGTCTGGGTTCTGAGCGGTGGTCCTGGTCGGTGTGTGGGTCTGGGTTCTGAGCGGTGGTCCTGGTCGGTGTGTGGGTCTGGGTTCTGAGCGGTGGTCCTGGTCGGTGTGTGGGTCTGGGTTCTGAGCGGTGGTCCTGGTCGGTGTGTGGGTCCGGTTGTGTGGACGCGTCCGGCGACTCTGTAGCGCTTTGCGGCCGGACGAGAAGTCGCCTGTTGGTGAAACATTCCGGCCGGCGGCTTTTCCGCACCATGGCAACCGCTAATTACAGCATTCCAGGGATTCTCTTCCCGCCGCAGCGGCGGGGGGGGGGGGGAGACGCGCCACCTCTGGCCTCTGGGCTGCCGGGCGTCGGCTCCAGGCCGCCGCGTCCGTTTGAAGCGCCTCCGCGCGCGGCTGTGGGCCTCGGGTCCCAGGTCCCGGGCCGTCCCAAACCGTGGAGGGGGGGTCCATCTCCAGCTGCTCCCTCTCTCTGTTCCTCTCCTTTGTTTGTTTGTTGGTTTTTCATTCTCGTGTCCCGGAGGTGGACTCCATACCAGAGTGAACTGCACATTCTTACAATGGTTGCCGATCCAGTTAACCAAAAATTTGTTTTATGAATTTATGTGGAAGAACTGGGTAAATTAATAACTTTTGATTGTATGTTTGATTGGAGAAATGGGGAGGGGAAAAATCATTGGGAAAGTCCTGGGATTGTACGGACACTGTAACCCTGTTGTCCTTCCATGGCAGAGTTTTGGACCCGCTTTGCACTGAGATGAGGGTGTGGCCTAACGTTAGCGGTAATGTCGGAGGCTGAAGCGTTAGCGGTAATGTCGGAGGCTGAAACGTTAGCGGTAATGTCTGAAGCTGAAACGTTAGCGGTAATGTCTGAGGCTGAAACATTAGCGGTAATGTCTGAGGCTGAAACGTTAGCGGTAATGTCTGAGGCTGAAGCGTTAGCGGTAATGTCGGAGGCTGAAACGTTAGCGGTAATGTCTGAAGCTGAAACGTTAGCGGTAATGTCTGAGGCTGAAACATTAGCGGTAATGTCTGAGGCTGAAACATTAGCGGTAATGTCTGAGGCTGAAACGTTAGCGGTAATGTCGGAGGCTGAAACGTTAGCGGTAATGTCTGAAGCTGAAACGTTAGCAGTAATGTCTGAGGCTGAAACGTTAGCAGTAATGTCTGAGGCTGAAACGTTAGCGGTAATGTCTGAGGCTGAAACGTTAGCGGTAATGTCGGAGGCTGAAACGTTAGCGGTAATGTCTGAAGCTGAAACGTTAGCGGTAATGTCTGAGGCTGAAACATTAGCGGTAATGTCTGAGGCTGAAACGTTAGCAGTAATGTCTGAGGCTGAAACATTAGCGGTAATGTCTGAGGCTGAAACATTAGCGGTAATGTCTGAAGCTGAAACGTTAGCAGTAATGTCTGAGGCTGAAACATTAGCGGTAATGTCTGAGGCTGAAACGTTAGCAGTAATGTCTGAGGCTGAAACATTAGCGGTAATGTCTGAAGCTGAAACGTTAGCAGTAATGTCTGAGGCTGAAACATTAGCGGTAATGTCTGAAGCTGAAACGTTAGCAGTAATGTCTGAGGCTGAAACATTAGCGGTAATGTCTGAAGCTGAAACGTTAGCAGTAATGTCTGAGGCTGAAACGTTAGCAGTAATGTCTGAGGCTGAAACATTAGCGGTAATGTCTGAGGCTGAAACGTTAGCGGTAATGTCTGAGGCTGAAGCGTTAGCGGTAATGTCTGAGGCTGAAACGTTAGCGGTAATGTCTGAGGCTGAAGCGTTAGCGGTAATGTCTGAGGCTGAAACGTTAGCAGTAATGTCTGAGGCTGAAACGTTAGCAGTAATGTCTGAGGCTGAAACGTTAGCGGTAATGTCTGAGGCTGAAACGTTAGCGGTAATGTCGGAGGCTGGAACGTTAGCGGTAATGTCGGAGGCTGAAGCGTTAGCGGTAATGTCGGAGGCTGAAGCGTTAGCGGTAATGTCAGAGGCTGAAGCGTTAGCGGTAATGTCGGAGGCTTACCGATCGGCCTGGAATGCACATGTGTTCAGAGTCTATAAATCTCCTCTTAGGTACAGCTTCGCTCTTCCAGGAGAAAAACAAACCTCATACCTGCGATGGTTTAGTAGGGCCTAAAAACTGAGGACCCCAGAAAGCAGCCCCCCCCCCTTTTTTTTCCGGCCTGTCGCTGCTCTTTGACCTTTGACCTCGCCGCTACAGACGCGGCCTCTCGCCGAACTCAGCGCAGTCGAACCCGCAACCGGAGCTCTTTCACGGGAGAGGAAGTTAATAAAGTTCTGATTTATGCAACTGTCCGTTCAGTGTTCCTGATTTAAAGAGAGAGAGAGAGAGATGGGGGTTTCTGTGACACTGAATTGTGTGATATATTTAACGGAGAGCCATTTCCTGGGCTTACTGTACGAGTCTTCTGTTTGACGCATTATCGGTTTGTGGAGAGGGCCACTGATGCATTATGGGTTTGTGGAGAGGGCTACTGATGCATTATGGGATTGTGGAGAGGGCTACGTGCACATGGGTGTAGTTTTTCTGTGTGATTCTTTCTGATAATTCTGTTCTTTATGGAAGCTTTTGCTTTTGATTCACATTTTGATATTGTTTCCTAAATTTTGAACCCGATTTTTTTTTCTTTTTCAGCTCAAGACCATTTAGATTCCCCAAAAGGTAATACCTACTGAAATCCTCTTTCTGTCCTTCTCTCCCCCTTTCTCTCCCTCCTCCTCTCTCCCTCTTTTTCTCTCTCCACCTCTGTTCCTCTTTCTGTCCCTCCTCCTCTCTCCCTCTTTTTCTCTCTCCACCTCTGTTCCTCTTTCTGTCCCTCCTCCTCTCTCCCTCTTTTTCTCTCTCCACTTCTCTTCCTCTTTCTCTCTCTCCCCCTCTCTCCCTCTTTCTCTCCCTCCCCCTCTCTCCCTCAGACTCTGTCTCCCCCTCTGTAGCTGAATAGAACTGAACGTACGTAATGCTGGTGTGTGTTAGAGGGGCAGTAAATGCAGTGAGCTGTGTGCTGTCTGTCTGGCTCTCATTAACAGAAGCTCCTGTCACTCAAAATGTGGTGAGTGAACGGCATTAAGAAAGGCCTGGCTTTATGCGAACACACACTCGCACACACACACACACACACACACACACACACACACACACACACACTGTGTGCGCAGTAAGGGGCCGTTGTGCAGTAAGGTCGAGTTTCAGAATTTAGTGAAATTCTGTCATCTCATTAAGGTGGGGGGGTCTGGATTTTGTATGTGTCAGTTTTCCCCAAAAGACTAGCAGTCCTGCACAGCGTTTCATCAAGTATTTTCCCTACCGTAACGTGACCCCCCCCATCACTGACCCCCCTCCACTGAAGTTTGATACGCATACGCAGATGGGATTCTAGTGTCTCGCACAAAGAGCTACGACTCTTTTGGGTTCACTTGTGTCCCAGTGACAGTGTGTGTGTCTCCAGGTCTGTAGTTTTACTGTGTGTTTTTACTGACAGGAAGTTTTGAGTGTGTGGCTTTACTCACAGGAAGTGTTGAGTGTGTGACTTTACTCACAGGAAGTGTTTAGCATGTGTCTTTACTCACAGGAAGTGTTTAGTGTGTGTCTTTACTCACAGGAAGTGTTTAGCATGTGTCTTTACTCACAGAAAGTGTTTAGTGTGTGTCTTTACTCACAGGAAGTGTTTAGCATGTGTCTTTACTCACAGAAAGTGTTTAGCATGTGTCTTTACTCACAGATAGTGTTTAGCATGTGTCTTTACTCACCGGAAGTGTTTAGCATGTGTCTTTACTCACAGAAAGTGTGTTCCTGTGTTTCTATGGCAGCCACTGCATGCTGTTTCAAACCTGTGATTCTGACAGCACCCCCATGTCCCCCCAGTTATGCTGCGCTGATAGCTGATTGGCCGGTGGTGGTACTGGGCGTGTGCACTGTCCTCATAGGAGTCTGTGCCTTGGTGGGGGTCCTGGTTCCGGAGCTCCCAGACTTCTCTGACCCTCTGCTGGTGAGTAACAGTACTGTGCGTAGGTGGAGCCGCCATCTATAAGACTGCTGTTTTGTCATTGGTTGTTTTTTGTTTCCAAATGATCAGTGGGCAGATAGATTTGTTGTGTTTTTTGGATGAAGTGCCCCTGTAAGCAGCAATCATACAATAACAGCTCCCTCATTCTAATGGGCCAACTGACCAATCACTCAACTGCTCCCTCATTCTAAAGGGCCAAGTGGCCAATCTCACAATAGCTCCCTGATTCTGAAGGGCCAATTGGCCAATCACTCAACAGCTCCCTCATTCTGAAGGGCCAACTGGCCAATCACACAACAGCTCCCTCATTCTAAAGGCCCAGCTGGCCTATCACAGCCCTTGCAGTGGAGGTGGAAAATGAGTTTTTCAAGCTGCTTGCTGTGTATTTCTGGCTCAGAATGGATCACAGATGCAACAGATTATTTATAGATTAACGCTTCACAGATGTGGCTTGTGTGTGTTTGTGTGTGTGTCTGTGCATGTGTACATGTTCGTGTGTGGTTGCTTGCGTGTGTGTGTACATGTTTGTGTGTCTCTGTTTGCTCGTGCATGTGTTTGTGTGTGTGTGTGTACTGCAAATTCCTCCAGCTGATTTTCGCTTAAAACTGGGTTCATGAGTGTATTTTTAGTCATTGTATTGTGCAATAGTATTGATTTGTAGATAGTATCAGTGCTATTCTAGACAATTAAATAATGAGCGTAATTCTGTCGCACAGGGGTTTGAGCCACGGGGCACAGCCATTGGTCAGCGCCTGGTCACATGGAACAACATGGTGAAGAACACCGGCTACAAAGCCACCCTGGCCAACTACCCCTTCAAATACGCCGACGAGCAGGCCAAGAGGTGACCACTTCCTGTTTCCTGCTGGTGTCGCGTTCATATTTCAGCCGTTAATCAGACGCTGTTATACAGAGATAATCACACAGGTCACGTTCCTCACACACTGTCCGTGTGTGCCGCTGAATGTTCACTGGAGCAGTTAAAGAGAGCGCTCGTGTCCTCCGCGGTGGGCCCTGCCCTCACTGTCCCTCTCAGGCCCCTTTGATTAAAGGGAATTCCAGACCCCGTCGGGGGGGTTGCGTGTGTGTGGGGGTTGGGGGGGTGCTGTCGAACCCGGGGCCCTCAGCCAAGACCTGCATCCTGTTTGGAACACACGGCATTACTCATGCATGCAGTCGCCCATCTGGGCCTAAACGCACAGACGCTCTTTCTCTTTTTCAAAAAATTATTTAATTTATCACAGCCAATCTGAAGCTGCAAATGACTTCCTGTTTCAGATCAGTGCTATTCCTGTGTGGCAGATACCCATCCACATGATATGTGTTAGCCCATCCAGATGCAATGTAACTCTGCAAAATACTTTAATTTATTATACATTTTTTTTATTTTTTTTATTTGTCTGTTGTAGTGGATCAAGAGTTGAAATAAGACAATGAAAATATGGTGCTGACGAAATGATCATCTTACCCTAACCGGGATTTTGGATGTGACCTTTTATGTATGCTGTGATTCATCCTCCTGTTGTCTGTCTGAAAACTGAAGTATTTTTTGTTTGCGTTTGTTTGCGTTTGTTTGCGTTTGTTTGCGTGTTGGTAGTCACCAGGAGGACCGGTGGGCGGAGGAGCACTTGGACAGAGACAAGCGGCAGGTCGAGTGGGACTTCAGCAAAGACAGCTTCTTCTGCGACGTGCCCGGTATGGACATGCTTTTCACTTCCTGTTCAAAAATTCTGCAACTCTCACAAAAATATGAAACTTTTCTACACATGCCACGAAGCTACAGATCACCTAGACTGACCAGTAAATTGGCGGTTCTGTGCGAGTGTTTGTAAATTGGCAGTTTTGTGTGAGTGTTTCTAAATTGGCAGTTTTGTGCGAGTGTTTGTAAATTGGCAGTTTGGTGTGAGTGTTTGTAAATTGGCAGTTTTGTGCGAGTGTTTGTAAATTGGCAGTTTGGTGTGAGTGTTTGTAAATTGGCAGTTTTGTGCGAGTGTTTGTAAATTGGCAGTTTGGTGTGAGTGTTTGTAAATTGGCGGTTTTGTGCGAGTGTTTGTAAATTGGCGGTTTTGTGCGAGTGTTTGTAAATTGGCAGTTTTGTGCGAGTGTTTGTAAATTGGCAGTTTGGTGTGAGTGTTTGTAAATTGGCGGTTTTGTGCGAGTGTTTGTAAATTGGCAGTTTGGTGTGAGTGTTTGCTGGAAGGCGTTAAGCCCGGGCCTTGTCTCTCCAAGCAGGGGACCGCTACTCCAGACTGGTGTTCAGCTCTGCGGAGGGGAAGAACCTGTGGAATGTACAAGCAATCAAATCCATGTGCAGTTTGGACAACACACGGGTAGGTGGCGCTCTCACATCTGGACTTGCACACTGCAGCATGAACATAAGGAACAGGAGGCTGCAGTGAGCGGTGTCGGACGGAGTGTAGCACAGTGGGTAAGGAACTGGGCTTGTAACCGAAAGGTCGCAGGTTCGATTCCCGGGTAAGGACACTGCCGTTGTACACTTGAGAAAGGTACTTAACCTGCATTGCTTCAGTATATATCCAGCTGTCTAAATGGATACAGTGTAAAATGCTATGTAAAAGTTGTGTAAGTCGCTCTGGATAAGAGCGTCTGCTAAATGCCTGTAATGTAATGTAATGGTGTAGTTTGAGCATGACTGAGTGTTCCAAACTGGGGCCTGAAAGGGGGGTAAAGCCTAAATGAGGAGCCCGTGCTGATGTGTGTTGGTCTGTCGTCGTCCCCCCCCCCCCCTGCCCCCCCGCAGGTCCGGTCACACCCGCAGTACTGGAAGCTGTGCCAGCGGACCTCCGATGCCTCCTGCTGCCCCAGCTGGACGCTGGGCAACTACATCGCCGTCCTCAACAACAAGTCGTCGTGCCAGAAGATCACGGAGCGCGACGCGTCCCACACGCTGAAGGTGCTGCGCTCCTGCGCCAAGTTCTACCACAACGGCACACTGGGGCCCGACTGCTGGGACATGGCCACCCGCCGCAAGGACCAGCTCAAGTGCGCCAACGTGCCGCGCAAGTGCACCAAGTACAACGCCGTCTACCAGATCCTCCACTTCCTGGTGGACAAGGACTTCCTGGGGCCCAAGACGGCGGACCCGCAGGCCCCGTCGCTGAGGTACAGCATGCTCTTCTCCCCCACGGAGAAGGGCGAGACCATGATGGACATCTATCTGGACAACTTCGAGAACTGGAACGCCTCGGACGGCGTCACCACGGTGACGGGAATCGAGTTTGGGATCAAGCACAACCTGTTCCAGGACTACCTGCTGACGGACACGGTGTACCCGGCCATCGCCATCGTCATCGTCCTGGCGGTCATGTGCGTGTACACCCGCTCCGTCTTCATCACCCTCATGACCATGTTCGCCATCATCAGCTCGCTGATCGTGTCCTACTTCCTGTACCGCGTCGTCTTCAACTTCCAGTTCTTCCCCTTCATGAACCTGACGGCGCTCATCATCCTGGTCGGGATCGGCGCGGACGACGCCTTCGTCCTCTGCGACGTCTGGAACTACACCAAGTTCGACCGGCCCGACGCCGAGCTGTCGCGGACGGTGGGCGTGACCTTGCAGCACGCCGCCCTCTCCATGTTTGTCACCAGCTTCACCACCGCCGCCGCCTTCTACGCCAACTACGTCAGCAACATCACCGCCATCCGTTGCTTCGGGGTCTACGCCGGCACTGCCATCCTGGTCAACTACATCCTGATGGTCACCTGGCTGCCGGCGGTGGTGGTCCTGCACGAGCGCTACCTGCTCAACCTCTTCACCTGCTTCCGAACGCCGCCGCACAGTAACCGGGCCTACAGCACCAAAAGCTTCTGGAACTTTCTCTGCCAGAAGGTGGACAAGTGCCTCTTCGCCGCCTCCGAGGTCTCCCGGATCTTCTTCGAGAAGGTCTTGCCCTGCGTGGTGATCAGGTTCCGCTACGTCTGGCTCTTCTGGTTCCTGGCCTTCACGGTGGGCGGGGCCTACGTGGTCTGCATCAACCCCAAGATGAAGCTGCCCTCGCTGGAGCTGTCCGAGTTCCAGGTCTTCCGCTCCTCCCACCCCTTCGAGCGCTACGACGCCGAGTTCAAGAAGCTCTTCATGTTCGAGCGCGTCCACAACGGCGAGGAGCTCCACATGCCCATCACCATAATCTGGGGCGTCACCCCCGTGGACAGCGGGGATCCCCTCAACCCCAAAAACAAGGGCAAGCTCACGCTGGACGCCACCTTCAACGTGGCCACCCCGGCCTCCCAGACCTGGATCCTCAACTTCTGCCAGAAGCTGCGCAACCAGAGCTTTGTGCACCAGTCGGACGAGCAGGACTTCACCAGCTGCTTCATGGAGACCTTCAAGCAGTGGATGGAGAACCAGGACTGCGAGGAGGCGCTCGTCTACCCCTGCTGCAGCCAGTCCGTCTTCCCCTACAAGCAGGACGTCTTCGAGCTCTGCATCAAGAGGGCCATCATGGAGCTGGACCGCAGCACCATCTACCACCTGGACAGCAAGACGCCCGGCCCCAGGTTCGACATCAACGACACCATCCGGGCGGTGGTGCTGGAGTTCCAGAGCACCTACCTGTTCACGCTGGCCTACGAGCGAATGCACCAGTTCTACCGGGAGGTGGACGTGTGGATCCAGGAGGAGCTGAAGTCCGCGCCCCCGGGGTTGAGCTACGGCTGGTTCGTCAGCAACCTGGAGTTCTACGACCTGCAGGACAGCCTGTCGGACGGCACACTGGTCGCCATGGCGCTGTCGGTGGCGGTGGCGTTCAGCGTGATGCTCCTGACCACCTGGAACGTGGTGATCAGCCTGTACGCCATCGTGTCCATCGCCGGGACCATCTTCGTGACGGTGGGGTCGCTGGTGCTGCTGGGCTGGGAGCTGAACGTCCTGGAGTCGGTCACCATCTCGGTGGCAGTGGGGCTGTCGGTGGACTTCGCCGTGCACTACGGCGTGGCCTACCGCCTGGCCCCCGAGCCCGACCGCGAGGGGAAGGTGGTCTTCTCCCTGAGCCGGATGGGCTCGGCCATCGCCATGGCGGCGCTCACCACCTTCGTGGCGGGGGCGATGATGATGCCGTCCACCGTGCTGGCGTACACCCAGCTGGGCACCTTCATGATGCTGATCATGTGCGTGAGCTGGGCCTTCGCCACCTTCTTCTTCCAGTGCATGTGCCGCTGCCTGGGGCCGCAGGGCACCTGCGGGCAGATCCCGCTGCCCAAGGGGCTGCGCTGCCACGCCCTCTCGCCCGACGGCCCCGCCCCCTCGCTGCCCGCCGCCGGGAAGCTGTGCCGCGGCGAGGTGGAGCACGAGCGGTACGAGCTGGAGCCGCTGGCGTCCGCCACAGACGCCGGGCGCCTGGACGGGTCCGCTGGCGACGAGGCGCAGGTGTGCCCCCGGCTCTACAGCGGGCCCCCCGAAAACGGGCTGCCTGCCCTGTCCGAGCCGGGGCGCCCCTGCCAGTACTCCTGTGGGGACCCTCAGCCGGTCAGGGGCGCACCGTGGACGCCCCACTCGTGCTCTCAGATCGGGGACGCCCCCCCGCCCTGCCCCGGCTCGTGTGCGCCCCCCGGTGGCCTCCCCCTGCAGGGGCGAGCCTTGCTGTCCGCCCTGGAGTGCCACGCCCACTACCTCCACCATGCCCCCGCGCACCACCTGCCCCGGCAGCACCACCCCCACTGCCCCTCGGGCCTTGGGCAGAGACCCGCCCTCCAGGCCTGCCACCTCAGGAACTACTGCGTGCACATGGTGCAGCTGCAGCAGTCTCCCGACCACCAGGGGGCGCCAGACTCCACCGCCCCTGCCGCTGAAGAGCCCCAGAGGTCGGGCAGACCTCAGTGCTCGGGCGCTAATGGCGCCGTTAGCCCCGCCCCGGCGGCAAAGACTCTCACAGCGGGAGGGTGCGCGGGAAACCATGTGACGCAGGCCGGCGGCGACCAACCGCCAGAGCCGGCCGATTCCCGCCAGGAGGGGGCGGGGTCCCACGAAAGGCCGGCCGCGAACTCCTGCCCCGCGCAGAAGGAGGGCGCCCCCAAGAGGTGCAGACCGAAGCGCAAGGAGAAGAGGGCCAAGGCCCCCTCCGCCAAAAAACTGTGTTTCAGCAGGACTCTGAAAGATAAGTGCAATTCTCTGGACTCGCATCACACGCCAAAACCGGAACCCGCAGTGCCTGCACTTCCTGTGACCTCACAGCCCTCCTCCGAGAGCCGGTGCTGAATATTAAACGCTTATACAGGAAAACCTTAAAAAAAAAAAAACACTATGGAGTAAATTTATGAATAAATTTTGTTATATGAAGTCTTGGTGTGCTGGTGTAGGCTTGCAAGTGTGTGTGTGTGTGTGTGTTTTTTGCGAGTGTGTGTGTGTTTTTTGCGAGTGTGTGTGTTTTTCAGGGGTGATCTCACTGCTCAGCTATTCCGCTTTATCAGTAATGCGCTTTAAACACTGAGTGTGAGCTAAAGAGCAAAATCCACAATTACTGCTGCTGTTGGGCCTCCTGGTGTCATAGCCAGGTCAAAAAAGTGTGGGTGTGCGTGTGTGTGTGTGCGCGCGCGCGCGTGTGTGTGTTTGTGTGTGTGTGTGTGTGTGTGTGCGCGCGTGTGTGTGTTGGTGTGTGGGTGAAGCATTCTGTGGGCGGAGCCTGTCGGTGGGCGGGGCTACGCCTGCACTCGGATGGCCCGGCGGGAACACAACCGTTTGAAGAATGCTGACCTTTGAACCCTTGTGTCATCTGACACAGACAGCTGGGGGGCCGGGAGGGGGGCGGATTAAAACACATGCGTCTCCTCGGTGCCTCACAGTGGGGGCTCTCGAGGTTGGAGTGCATGGGCCGGGGATTGGGGGGGGCAGTGGGGGGGTCGCAGGGCGGGGGCGGGATGAACATTGGCATTTGTCCTGAAGCCTCTGGCTTGGCTTTTTTTCTTGTTTTCGTCCAAGATTAACGGGGTGCACAGCTGCTAAATGATGAACCCCCCCCCTCCCCCAGCAACAGATCACCCCGTTTTACCTCTTTGACCCTAGAGTGGAACTCTGCCTTGCAGTGGACCCTCACATGACTATAATAATATTAATAATTTCATGTATAATAATAATAATAATAATAATAATAATAATAATAGAGACTACATACAGCATTATTTTCACAGTGTAATGTTTCAGTCAGTTCTTGCGGTGCTCTCCATTTCAGTTTCAAAGTTCACGTTTGAATGTTTGCTGACTGCTAAGAACGAGCGCTCGGTGTCGCAGTGCATGCACCCCCCCCCCCCACCGCCCCCCCCCGCAGTCTCAGGCGCCTGCCCTGAGCTCTTAAAGATCTCCTGGAGCCCGTTTAGACGTTTCTTTGTTGTTTTCATTTTCATTGTTACAGTTTTTGATGGTGCTTGCAATTGTGTGAAATGTGGCAAAATAATATTTTTCTGGGGAAAATGGCACCTTTTGCTGATCTGTAATGGTGTGGAAGGCTGCACTTCCAGCCAGCTCCTTAAGACATCATTCATGAGCTATAAACCCCCAGTTCATTGGTGAGTTCTGCTGTTTTTTTTTAAGTTAAGGCCCCTCCCCCCTTCCTCTGCAGCTCTCCTTGGTGGTCTAAAAACCTTTAAAAAATTTTTTTAAAAACTCCCCTAACTGAACAAACATGTACACAAGCGTGTGGGCCCCTGGGTGGAATGAGTCACTCTCTCACCGTGCACGGCCTTCAGACGCGCCGTTACCGTCCCGAACGCGGAGGCCTGCCGGGGGGCCCAGCCACCGCTCTGAGCTCGCGGCTCTGCGTCAGAAGCCTGTAATTACCATGGAAACAAAACCTCATTTGATGCCGCGTCCCGGCCTTGTGTTTCACTGTTTAACAGCCCCACCGATCAGCCCCACCGATCAGCCCAGGCGATCAGCCCCACCAATCAGCCCAGGCGATCAGCCCCACCGATCAGCCCAGGCGATCAGCCCCACCGATCAGCCCAGGCGATCAGCCCCACCGATCAGCCCAGGCAGTCAGCCCCACCGATCAGCCCAGACGAACAGCCCCACCGATCAGCCCCACCGATCAGCCCAGGCAGTCAGCCCCACCGATCAGCCCCACCGATCAGCCCCGGCGATCAGCCCAGGCAGTCAGCCCAGGCGAACAGCCCCACCAATCAGCCCAGGCAGTCAGCCCCACCGATCAGCCCAGGCGAACAGCCTCGGTGATCATCCCCACCGATCAGCACTCGGTCAAAGAGAGGCCAAAGTCCATGTTGTAGTTTAACGGTGTGGAGCCCACACTCCTAGTGTCCAAGGCCCAAACTGACTGCTGTTTAAAGGAAAACTACAAAACTCTGAAGACACTGGCCCTCCAATGTGAGTTTGACTCTTACTAGCCAGTCACCAAAAAACTTACGGGGGGGGGGGGGGGGTCTCATCACAAGTGAAAGGGTCGGCATTCGATGGCGTAAGATTGATCTGCATTCAGTGCGGTTCTCTCCTCCAGAAAATGGTTTTACTGCATATTCACATTCTAACTGTTGTAGCCCTGTTTTAATTGAAACCCTGCTTGGCACAACCTCAAGAGCATTAATCAAGAAAAATAAGGTATCCGGTGGCTTTCGGCCGGCCTCATGCCTCGTTTGCTAACGGGATTGGTTAACTGCCAGCAGACCTGTTTTCTTTGGGAACATATTTGCTTTGTCAGTTAGATCTCGGTGTTCAGTGAGGCAGTTCTGTGTCAAACACTGACAGACTAAATAGGCGAGACACGGTGATCTCATCTGCAGTCACTCAGAGGCAAACAGGACGTTTTCGTCAGTCGTGTATAATCCTGTTACGAAATTCTGCTCATATTGAGGAAATGGGGTGATTTATTTTCAAATATTTCCCCCCCACCAGTCTTAACTACAGACCCTGAAAGACAGAACAACAGGGCCAAAATGGTAAACGTGCTTTAGTCACATAGCTATTATGGAATAAAGCTTTTGTTTGGGTTCTGTTTCTAAAGCAGAAATAAACTATGTACAGTGCAGTCTGTAAGTATTTGGACAGGGACACAATTGTTGTTTAGGCCCTTTTGCCTATTGTCCAATTACTTTTGGTCCCCCCAAATGGGGATGGGCTATGTATAAAAAGGGCTGTAATTCCTACATGGTTCACCCAAATATGGATGTAAATACCCGCAAATTAAAGCTTGACAGTCTGCACTTTAGCGTCGTAGTCACTGTTTTATTTTAAACCCCTCGTGCTGGAGTACTGAGCCAAAAAAAATATATATATGTACATGCATACTAAGGAATCAAATTCAAGTTTCAGCGAATATTGTGGTCTGAATACAAATTATTACACTGTTACCATGGTCATTTGTGTCTCCTAGCATAAGCCGTATTAACACCTGTAGTCCGCGTGTTTTCACATCAAATCGGGAAAGTATCAAGCAGACCAGCATAACTAATTAAGCCGTGATAACCGTCAAATTAAAATTAAATGGAGGAATGAGTTGTGTGTACCTGAAAGAGACAATTCCATACAGCCTACAAGTTATCACAGAGGCCTGTGGTAACAATTCGTACACTGCCATCTTGTGGTGTAAAATGTCATCACATCAAACAAAATGCCTGTTTCTGGAGGGGCATTTATTTATTTTTTTGTTTGTTTGTTTGTTATGAAGTACACCGCGTAGCGAGTTTTGATTCATTAAAATGTAGAAATAGTATCTTAATTGTAATAATGTGACTGGTAGCCTATGTCCAACCTAAAGAGCGCACCATCATCCAACGTGCACTTTAATCACAACACCTGTGTGAAACTGCTTTCCACATTAAACAACTGTTCGTATGAAGACCATCCGAAAACCCTCCAAGACAAAGGTGGGTAAAAATAGCCTACCACTCCATACTATAGGACTAGGGTTACAGCTGGGGCCAATGACTCCTGTTCAGCGAAGCAAGGTTTCAGTTTATAAAATCGTTTGCAACGTTTTTCTTAACATGAACAGGGCCTAGATGCAGGTTTCTGCTCACATTAAATGACTGTTAATTCAATACTCTGATGTATTCGGTTACTTTGGTTATTAATAGTCAATAACGGCGACTTTTAAGATGACGTAGTCCGTTACGAATCTCAGTTAAACCGCGACAGGCCTAATTATTTTTAAAACGTCAGACCCTACTGTTACCCAGTGGCAACTGTGACGCAACAGCATAACGGTGACATCTTCAAGTGAATTCCAATTGTATATATTTCGCAGACTCCACTTGTTTACTATCATTTGACTTATTTCTTCATTCAGTATTACGAACGGTTTTGTACGCTTATTGAAATCCAAAGAGGGGACAACCTAAATATAAGTCCTGCCATCATGGCAGGAATTCTTATGCGATTCCTTCTCTTGCTTTTACTTTTTCAGTATAAGCACGGACCCCAATTTAGATACAACACGGGTTACGGTGAGTAGTCTGGCGAATTTTTGTGCTGTGAATCACAATAATAATGAAATTTAAATTTTAGTGTTATATATCCTCCTTTGCAGAAGGCGGCGCTGCTGACTCATATCTTAACATAAGCGAATTATCGCACTTGCCAACACCACCTTTTCACATGGCTTACTTACAGTCAAGTTAGCATACTTTACAGTATGGTAACACAATTAAATTAATACTAGATTAGTAGCTGTAATCTGAAAACCAAGTGAAACGATCTATGTGGGTTTATTAAGCGTAAATAGCCCAATGACTTCCAGACTAGCTAGCTAAACTCACCATCAAAATGTGGTCATGTTATACGGTAAACTAGCCTATATATCTACCGGCTTTGCTAATGAACCAGTTTACTACATTTTATTAATCACTATGTGATGTAAGCAGAACTTTTTGAACATCTTCCTGTGGACCCGCTTGACATCAACAGCGGTATCTGACATCATTTCCTCTCTCACCAGCGCTGGTTAACCAAGGGGATGAGAATTATATTGAAAACTCTTCCCTTCTTTCCTTTGACACCATTTTAGGAAACGTAAGTATGAATCCAATTCGATACATAATAACGTAGTAATTTGTTACGTGTTACGTTTGTGTTGGTGAATATATATCCATTCTTCATTTACCATTTCCTGTTTTATGTATTAATAGGGTGTAAACCGATTTGGACCTGAACTGGGTGACCCCAGCAGACCCAGTGAAATATACTTTGAGGCTTTTGTGGAGGTAGGCCCACTGTGGAAAATTACTTTTATAATAATCTACGTTTAAACCAGAATGCTAATGTTAGCAAATAGAGACAATTCCCTCTGCTTTCTGGCAAATACCCACAATTCACTTTGCTTCATGGAAAATACCCACAATTCCCCCTACTTCCAATAAAATACCCACAATTCCCTCTGCTTCCAATAAAATACCCACAATTCCCTCTGCTTCCAAGTTGTTCAGGAGATATGTGGCCATTAGCTCTGTTAAAACCATCAGGTTATTTGGTCAGATCTTTTCAGTTTTTATTTTTCCCATTTTAGGAAACATCCTTTGCCCATGACGGTCAGGACGCGACCCCTCTCCCCTCTGCTGAGGCGCTGATTGAGATCGGCCCGGCGCAGGAGTCCGTCTGGCCCAGCTTTACAACCCTCAAACCCGTCTTCCATCAGACTCTGGAGCGTTTCCACACTTACCTGAGAGAGGTGAGCGTTAAAACCGCCTCCCACAGAATGACTTAGGGTGGAGGTCATGGGACTGTGCTTTAAGCTCAATAGGATGCAGGTTCCTGTGATTATAATAAAAACAATAACAAGAACTTTATTTATTAACAGCTTTTAAGCCAACTGGGCTTTGGGCTTGGAGCCCAGGACCACACCACACCCAGTGAAATCGATTTGTCTGACAAAACTGAGACCGTTGTGGAGGTAGGTGGTGTGGGAAAGTGCTTTTATTATGTAATCCTATTTTCTCAGGTTTACCAAATACCCACAATTCCCTCTGCTTCCAATAAAATACCCACAATTCCCTCTGCTTCCAATAAAATACCCACAATTCCCTCTGCTTCCAATAAAATACCCACAATTCCCTCTGCTTCCAATAAAATACCCACAATTCCCTCTGCTTCCAATAAAATACCCACAATTCCCTCTGCTTCCAATAAAGTCGCCACAATTCCCTCTGCTTCCAAGTTGCTCATGAGATATGTGGGCATTAGCTCTGTTAAAACCATCAGGTTGTTCAGATCTTTTCAGTTTTTCTTTTTCCCCTTTTAGGAAACATCCTTTGCCCATGATGTTCAGGACGCGACCCCTCTCCCCTCTGCTGAGGCGCTGATTGAGATCGACCCGGCGCAGGAGTCCGTCTGGCCCAGCTTTACGACCCTCAGACCCGTCTTCCATCAGACTCTGGAGCATTTCCACACTTACCTGAGAGAGGTGAGCGTTAAAACCGCCTCCCACAGAATGACTTAGGGTGGAGGTCATGGGACTGTGCTTTAAGCTGAATAGGATGCAGGTTCCTGTGATTATAATAAAAACAATAACAAGAACTTTATTTATTAACAGCTTTTAAACCAACTGGGCTTTGGGCTTGGAGCCCAGGACCACACCACACCAAGTGAAATCGATTTCTCTGACAAAACTGAGACCGTTGTGGAGGTAGGTGCTGTGGGAAAGTGCTTTTATTATGAAACCCTATTTTCCCAGGTTTACCAAATACCCACAATTACCTCTGCTTCCAATAAAATACCCACAATTCCCTCTGCTTCCAATAAAGTCCCCACAATTCCCTCTGCTTCCAAGTTGCTCAGGAGATATGTGGCCATTAGTTCTGTTAAAACCATCAGGTTGTTTGTTCAGATCTTTTCAGTTTTTCTTTTTCCCCTTTTAGGAAACATCCTTTGCCCATGACGGTCAGGACGCGACCCCTCTCCCCTCTGCTGAGGCGCTGATTGAGATCGACCTGGCGCAGGAGTCCGTCTGGCCCAGCTTTACGACCCTCAGACCCGTCTTCCATAAGACTCTGGAGCGTTTCAACACTTACCTGAGAGAGGTGAGCGTTAAAACCGCCTCCCACAGAATGACTTAGGCTAGAGGTCATGGGACTGTGCTTTAAGCTCAATAGGATGCAGGTTCCTGTGATTATAATAAAAACAATAACAATAACTTTATTTATTAACAGCTTTTAAGCCAACTGGGCTTTGGGCTTGGAGCCCAGGACCACACCACACCCAGTGAAATCGATTTGCCTGACAAAACTGAGACCGTTGTGGAGGTAGGTGCTGTGGGAAAGTTCTTTTATTATGAAACCCTATTTTCCCAGGTTTAACAAATACCCACAATTCCCTCTGCTTCCAATAAAATACCCACAATTTCCCCTGCTTCCAATAAAATACCCACAATTCCCTCTGCTTCCAATAAAGTCCCCACAATTCCCTCTGCTTCCAAGTTGCTCAGGAGATATGTGGCCATTAGTTCTGTTAAAACCATCAGGTTGTTTGTTCAGATCTTTTCAGTTTTTCTTTTTCCCCTTTTAGGAAACATCCTTTGCCTATGACGTTCAGGACGCGACCCCTCTCCCCTCTGCTGAGGCGCTGATTGAGATCGACCTGGCGCAGGAGTCCGTCTGGCCCAGCTTTACGACCCTCAGACCCGTCTTCCATCAGACTCTGGAGCGTTTCAACACTTACCTGAGAGAGGTGAGCGTTAAAACCGCCTCCCACAGAATGACTTAGGCTAGAGGTCATGGGACTGTGCTTTAAGCTCAATAGGATGCAGGTTCCTGTGATTATAATAAAAACAATAACAATAACTTTATTTATTAACAGCTTTTAAGCCAACTGGGCTTTGGGCTTGGAGCCCAGGACCACACCACACCCAGTGAAATCGATTTGCCTGACAAAACTGAGACCGTTGTGGAGGTAGGTGGTGTGGGAAAGTGCTTTTATTATGAAACCCTATTTTCCCAGGTTTACCAAATACCCACAATTCCCTCTGCTTCCAATAAAATACCCACAATTCCCTCTGCTTTCAATAAAGTCCCCACAATTCCCTCTGCTTCCAAGTTGCTCAGGAGATATGTGGCCATTAGCTCTGTTAAAACCATCAGGTTGTTTGTTCAGATCTTTTCAGTTTTTCTTTTTCCCCTTTTAGGAAACATCCTTTGCCCATGACGTTCAGGACGCGACCCCTCTCCCCTCTGCTGAGGCGCTGATTGAGATCGACCTGGCGCAGGAGTCCGTCTGGCCCAGCTTTACGACCCTCAGACCCGTCTTCCATCAGACTCTGGAGCGTTTCAACACTTACCTGAGAGAGGTGAGCGTTAAAACCGCCTCCCACAGAATGACTTAGGCTAGAGGTCATGGGACTGTGCTTTAAGCTCAATAGGATGCAGGTTCCTGTGATTATAATAAAAACAATAACAATAACTTTATTTATTAACAGCTTTTAAGCCAACTGGGCTTTGGGCTTGGAGCCCAGGACCACACCACACCCAGTGAAATCGATTTGCCTGACAAAACTGAGACCGTTGTGGAGGTAGGTGCTGTGGGAAAGTTATTTTATTATGAAACCCTATTTTCCCAGGTTTAACAAATACCCACAATTCCCTCTGCTTCCAATAAAATACCCACAATTTCCTCTGCTTCCAATAAAATACCCACAATTCCCTCTGCTTCCAATAAAGTCCCCACAATTCCCTCTGCTTCCAAGTTGCTCAGGAGATATGTGGCCATTAGTTCTGTTAAAACCATCAGGTTGTTTGTTCAGATCTTTTCAGTTTTTCTTTTTCCCCTTTTAGGAAACATCCTTTGCCCATGACGTTCAGGACGCGACCCCTCTCCCCTCTGCTGAGGCGCTGATTGAGATCGACCTGGCGCAGGAGTCCGTCTGGCCCAGCTTTACGACCCTCAGACCCGTCTTCCATCAGACTCTGGAGCGTTTCAACACTTACCTGAGAGAGGTGAGCGTTAAAACCGCCTCCCACAGAATGACTTAGGCTAGAGGTCATGGGACTGTGCTTTAAGCTCAATAGGATGCAGGTTCCTGTGATTATAATAAAAACAATAACAATAACTTTATTTATTAACAGCTTTTAAGCCAACTGGGCTTTGGGCTTGGAGCCCAGGACCACACCACACCCAGTGAAATCGATTTGCCTGACAAAACTGAGACCGTTGTGGAGGTAGGTGGTGTGGGAAAGTTCTTTTATTATGAAACCCTATTTTCCCAGGTTTAACAAATACCCACAATTCCCTCTGCTTCCAATAAAATACCCACAATTTCCTCTGCTTCCAATAAAATACCCACAATTCCCTCTGCTTCCAATAAAGTCCCCACAATTCCCTCTGCTTCCAAGTTGCTCAGGAGATATGTGGCCATTAGTTCTGTTAAAACCATCAGGTTGTTTGTTCAGATCTTTTCAGTTTTTCTTTTTCCCCTTTTAGGAAACATCCTTTGCCCATGACGTTCAGGACGTGACCCCTCTCCCCTCTGCTGAGGCGCTGATTGAGATCGACCTGGCGCAGGAGTCCGTCTGGCCCAGCTTTACGACCCTCAGACCCGTCTTCCATCAGACTCTGGAGCGTTTCCACACTTACCTGAGAGAGGTGAGCGTTAAAACCGCCTCCCACAGAATGACTTAGGGTGGAGGTCATGGGACTGTGCTTTAAGCTCAATAGGATGCAGGTTCCTGTGGTTATAATAAAAACAATAACAAGAACTTTATTTATTAACAGCTTTTAAGCCAACTGGGCTTTGGGCTTGGAGCCCAGGACCACACCACACCCAGTGAAATCGATTTGCCTGACAAAACTGAGACCGTTGTGGAGGTAGGTGGTGTGGGAAAGTGCTTTTATTATGAAACCCTATTTTCCCAGGTTTAACAAATACCCACAATTCCCTCTGCTTCCAATAAAATACCCACAATTCCCTCTGCTTCCAGTAAAATACCCACAATTCCCTCTGCTTCCAATAAAGTCCCCACAATTCCCTCTGCTTCCAAGTTTCTCAGGAGATATGTGGCCATTAGTTCTGTTAAAACCATCAGGTTGTTTGTTCAGATCTTTTCAGTTTTTCTTTTTCCCCTTTTAGGAAACATCCTTTGCCCATGACGTTCAGGACGCGACCCCTCTCCCCTCTGCTGAGGCGCTGATTGAGATCGACCTGGTGCAGGAGTCCGTCTGGCCCAGCTTTACGACCCTCAGACCCGTCTTCCATCAGACTCTGGAGCATTTCCACACTTACCTGAGAGAGGTGAGCGTTAAAACCGCCTCCCACAGAATGACTTAGGGTGGAGGTCATGGGACTGTGCTTTATGCTCAATAGGATGCAGGTTCCTGTGATTATAATAAAAACAATAACAAGAACTTTATTTATTAACAGCTTTTAAGCCAACTGGGCTTTGGGCTTGGAGCCCAGGACCACACCACACCCAGTGAAATAGATTTCTCTGAGAAACCTGAGACCGTTGTGGAGGTAGGTGTTGTGGGAAAGTGCTTTTATTATGAAACCCTATTTTCCCAGGTTTACCAAATACCCAAAATTCCCCCTACTTCCAATTAAATACCCACAATTCCCTCTGCTTCCAATAAAGTCCCCACAATTCCCTCTGCTTCCAAGTTTCTCAGGAGATATGTGGCCATTAGCTCTGTTAAAACCATCAGGTTGTTTGTTCAGATCTTTTCAGTTTTTCTTTTTCCCCTTTTAGGAAACATCCTTTGCCCATGACGGTCGGGACGCAACCCCTCTCCCCTCTGCTGAGGAGCTGATTGTCAGCTCCTCAGAAGAGTGGCAGCTAAACTCCGCCCTGCTCGAGTGGAGCAGCCAGATGCTGTCCATCATGGCCTCTGTGGAAGCCGTCCTAATCGTTGGCGGCGTCGTCATTTCCCTATGCATTGTACGTTTTGAAAATGTTTCTTTATTAATATCTTGGCACTGTTAGTGAGAGTAAAGCCTTGTAGCCTGTTAGCCCTTGAAAAGCACTGTGTTCTGAGGAATTGGAGTCTGTGATGTCACTGTATATCGGCTGTTTGTGTTTTTTTTTTTTGTTTTTTTTTTGCTGTAGTTGCAGGTACACACAGGCGAAAGGGTTGTGATTGGTTGCTATGTTTGCCTTACAGGTGAAGTATGCCATCCGACACACTGAGAAGAAACTAGACCGGGTCTGTAGGAAACCACTCAAACAGCAGAAACCGACTCAGGCTGCACTTAACCAGTAAGCAACGGGCCGCTGGACTGGGTGGAGGGATAGATGGCTGCTGTGCATGTGCTAATTGGCTCGGGGCAGGGCTAGAGCTGCAGAATGAGAGCTCTATTTTGCAGGAAGCTGGCTTAGGGTAGAACGAGTCGGAAGCCCTAGTGGTCTCTTTATTGCAGGAAGCTAGCTCAGGGCAGTGTAAGCCTGAATCTTGTTCGCTATTTTGCAGGAAGCCCGTTGAGGAGGCGAAGGCAGACAAAATGGCGAAGGCCATGGAACGACTAATGGCTTACAAGGCGAAGATGAGGGAGATCCATCAACCGAAACCGGTGAGATGGCAAACCCGCATCTGCTTCACACACCCACCTGACAAGGATCACAGCTCCGCCCCGGAGAGTTATATAAAGGTCTTCAACAGTTTGCTCCTTGGGTCGGTAGCCAAATCCGACATTCAGCATTCAAATGATGCAGGTCATTAAAAATTACCCTCCCGTGTGACTTGGTTCCCAAACCTGTGCCTGGCGATCTACCGTCCTGTAAGTTTTCAGTGCGACCCTAAGAAAGCGCTCCTCATCAGCACCTTGTTCGGGCGCTAATTAGTAAGTCAGGTGCGCCACATCAGGGTTGAAATGAAAACCTGCGGGACAGTAGATCTCCAGGAACAGGGTTGGGAACCGCTGCTTTGGACTGTTGAAACAAACTAAAACTGCATTAGGACCAGCCCTGTGTCGTCCACCGTTACACATTTCCGGTTTCCTCTTCCCTGTGCTCATCTGAGTGTGCACCTTGTCACTGACCTTCCCAGCCTTGGTTTGGTCCCCAGCGTTGGTGGAACGTTAATGTAACGTTTGAATCCCTCTGTCCACTATCCCTCTGCAGACCACACAGGTCACCATTGAGCAACAACTGCAGGCGATGGACAGGGACCTGGTCGCGTGGAAACGCAATGTGTGAGTGTCCCCCCCCCAGGACCAAAGGGCCCTGTACTGTAGAGTCACGGATGCACCCTGAGAGTGTAGAGCCCCATTTTAAGCCACAGGGCTCAGCTCTTATGACGTAAACCCTTTCTCCCCAAAGGCGGGCTGTGGAATCAGACATGGAAGAGATGGGGAAAATGCTCTCTGACTGGAAGGCGGACTTGTCTCGGATCAAGTTCCCCTCCCGGGTCGAGTGAGTACAGAGTCCCCACTGCACACCTGGGCTGTTGGTTAAAGCTGCATTTCATACTGATATCAGGAAGTGTCTTTAATCTGCAGTTCTTAATGTTCTAAATTCATAGGAACCTGCCAGGTCATTCTGAACTTTGGGTTTGATCATTTTCTCTCTCTCTCTCTCTCTCTCTCGCCTCTCTCTTTTTTAGTATCTTACAGACACTGACCAATCAAACCTGATCTACCAAGCTCTTCACCAATCAAAACTCAGCTAACAGAGCCGCGGACCAAGCTTCTCACCAATCAAAACTCACCTAACACAGGTGTACCAGGCTCCTTACCAATCAAACTTGATTTACCAAGCTCTTCACCAATTAAAACTCACCTAATAGAGATACACCAAGCTTCTCACCAATCAAAACTCACCTAACAGAGCTGTACCAAGCTGCTCACCAATCAAAACTTGCATAACAGAGCTGTACGGGGCTCCTCACCAATAAAAACTGATCTAACAGAGCTTAAAATTTTAAAAATTCAGTGTCCTGTATCTGCTATTTATCTCTCAATAAAGCATTGTTCAAAAAAATGAAACGGTTCTGTTGTTTATTTCGCTGTTTGTAGAGTTGAGGGAGGTGCTGTGACTTCATATGGGCTTAACAGCCTCCATGCCTGTGGTTTTAAAGCATTAAAGAAAAAAGTTACACAGGATTTAGTCTGTTATGCTTTCCCTCTTTTCTTCCGCTGTGATTGGTCTAGTCCAGTCTCCCTTTGCTATCGAATCAGGAGAGCAGAGCCAATCAATGTGCTCACCTCATAAACAGGGGATGTCAGCCTCTGCTTCTGCTCACACTGTAGTCCACAGGTGAGGGAACTTCCTGTAAAACAGACTGCAGTGAGCAGACACGATCAGCTCAACCGGGTCCTCTTCCCCTCTGATACACGATCGGCTCAACCGAGTCCTCTTCCCCTCTGATACACGGTCAGCTCAACCGAGTCCTCTTCCCCTCTGATACACGATCGGCTCAACCGAGTCCTCTTCCCCTCTGATACACGATCGGCTCAACCGAGTCCTCACATCCTCTGGAGTGTATCACTGATCATTTCAATCATCTCAACCGAGTCTGTATCCCCTCTGAGAACTGCTGGGTATAATAGAGTCTGTAGTTTAATGATATCCTGGTGATGTATCAACATGTTATCTTTTGTTATCTGGTGCTGGGCATAATCCCAGGTCAGGGCCCAGTAATACTCTAATGTGCTGTTTAAATCTCTTTAGTTCTCCTGTTTGTTTGGTGCCACCTTTCTTATAGAGGTCAGTCCTTTTACAAGTGGCCATTGCAGTTTCCGTGCTTTCTCCGTGCCGGTGTTTGGGAGCTGGTTCTTCAGAGTCCGTCTCTGGACATTACTTTTTTTTGTTTGTTTTCTGTGTCTTTCTGAGTCAGTCTGAGGCCGTGACACACCTGCCATTGTAAAAAACTGTCTTGGTCGATCTAAAGCACAAATTTCTTCTGAAATATCAAATAGCCTGTCAACTATTTCTTTAAAATGAGTTTACTGTGACAAACAATAAGGTAACCACAGCATCAAAGTAACACGTTTAGCCAGCTGAATTGCATTTTCTTCATCAGATCCGCATTTTATCACAAGTGAGGAATTCAGAACTTTAAAAACTACTTGAGAAGAAGGCACAGCTTCCCATGGTCAAATATTAAATTTGATTATCTGGTTAGCCTAGATCTCTTTTGGATTTACGTTGTTCATGTTTTACAAAAACTATGTTTTCTTCACACATAAAAAAAAAAAAATATTTAATGTATAGAACAAAACGATATTTCCCGTTAGAGGTTTGGTTTAATACTCGCACCTGATGGAAAAGCCTTTGACTCTTCCTGCCAATCTCAGCACCTGTACGGTACAACAAATCAAATTACAATTTTACGCACAAATGAATCTAGCGTGTGTGTGTGTGTGTGTGTGTGCGCGTGTGTGCGTGTTGGGGGGGCGTATTTGAAGCCAAGAATGCAGTTTTCCGTCGCCAGTAGCCTTCACAGCCAGGAGGTCCACTTAACGGAACATGCGTGGATTAGTTGAACGGAAGAAAATCTCGTGTAATTCCTTTAAAGGTTGATAGAATGTAAGTAGGCTAAGATGAATGCACGGTTAATACGGTTGTGTTTGATTTGAAATGCAGACGTCCGCTCTTTGAGGTTGCGAGCATCATACCCTTAGCCTACGTGTATGAGGTAATGGAGGCGGTTCAAAACTATAGTACGAGGGTGTTTAAGCATTAGCTATAGCCTATTGAAATGGGTATTAGCTAAATGTATGTTGTTTATCGGGTTTATCGGCGGCTAGGCTAATGTTTACAATATTTATCGGTATTGTCGTCTGGAATGCTAAAAAAAACCCCATGTTTTCTGTTTTTATACACAGAAGAACTCGTTGGGTCTGCCTTTATGTAATAGTAGCCTAACATTTAGCCTCCATGACGATAAGAGTGATCAATAATCTTTTTGGTAAACCGATATGCTACCCCTGAATCTGGAAAGTAAATGTTCCTCTCGCGGATCTACGCAGGAGGTTGCTCTTATGTAGTATATGATTTTATAATGTTGGTTGGACAGTGGAACTGGATCACCTGTTGAAGGGTTTTATCGGGATCTGTATCGAGGTTTTATCGGACCCTCGCGCAAATCATTTGTATTCGCACGGGTGGCTTGGCTGAAACCGTTTAAAGCTAAAAGTCAGCATTGGTAGCTACGTGTCAGTCAGTAGGCTAGGTATCGTTATTGCCAACGACAGTCGGCTATCGCAGTCCTATGTGCTAACCATTTCCGATATAAATTGGCGCTGATACAGAGTAATGGAAATTGGGTACCAATCCTACTATTAAATGTGAAAACTTGACTGGCGTGGTGCACACTGTGGGTCCACTTGCAGCATCTTTCCTCGATATAATCGCACCTGTCAAATTTTGCCTGGCACAATACCTAGTGCTATCAGATGTGCAGGTGATGGTTGAACTAAAGATCTGGCTAGTATTCTTTTGGCTACTAAATCAATACTGATTCCAACAATATTTATGACAGTGTAGAACAAATTACAGGTACTATTGTGAAATATTAGAATTTTACATGTTTTCAACTTTACATAGTTTTGTAATTACATATTTAAATTGTTTATTTTTTTTCCAACAGAATTTCCGCCAAATGCTGAAACTCCCGCTGTCATGTGAACAGTTGGCGTGATACCTTCGATAACCCCCGCCCCCTCCCACACGCCGTACATAGGCCGTAACCTGCTTACCGCGAACCATCTGGGCTGACATGGCCCGGCCTTCACGAAGGCCAGTAATGGCGGTAATGGGGAACGTTATTCAGGGATGTGCAGGCCAGGAGCCTGCATCTCCCGCCTAAATCTCCAGTGGTGGAAAAGCAGCTCGCTCCCCTCTCCTCCTCCCCACGCCCCCATCCGTCCGTCCATCCTTACATCCACCCTGAAGGGGTTCATCGGGGGGGCTCCATGGGGTGTGGGGGCAGCCGGACGGACGCCCTGGAGCCGAGGTACCTGGAGAGTTGGACGAAGGAGACTGAATCGACATGGCTGACCAGCACGGACACGGACGTGCCTCTGTCCGCCATCCAGAACATCCCCTCCGAGAGCTCCTCCCAGCTGGGCTTCAGCGCTGAGAAAAACAACAGCCCCGGTGAGCCTGTCCACTTAGCGCTGAGAAAAACAACACCCATTACATTAAATTACAGGCATTTGGCAGATGTTCTTATCCAGAACGACGTACAACAAAGTGTATAACCATAACCAGGAACAAAAACAGCCCCGGTGAGCCTGTTCACTTAGCACTGAGAAAAACAACAGCCTCGGTGAGCCTGTTCACTTAGCACTGAGAAAAACAATAGCCCTGGTGAGCCTGTTTACTTAGGGCTAAGAAAAACAACACCGTGGTGAACCTGTTCACTTAGCGCTGAGAAAAACAACAGCCCCGGTGAGCCTGTTCACTTAGCACTGAGAAAAACAACGCTCTGGTGAAGCGGTTTACTTAGTCAACGCTCTCTGCTGTGCCCTTTGCTGTTGCACGCGCTGCTCTCTGGAACACGCGAGTCAGAGGGTGTCACACGCAGCTCAGCAGACGGACTCGGGTGCACCCAGATTTTAAAAAAAGGGCCTCAGCCAGTGAACTGGAGCGACTCTTCGGCACATCCTGTTGCCATGGAAACAGCCACAGCAGTGCAGCCCCTGTGAGATTGTGTGGAACGGGCACAAAGGCTAGATTCAAACCCGCAAACCACACTAGATTCAAACCCGCAAACCACACTAGATTCAAACCCGCAAACCACCCGAAATTTTAGCGGTGCGTCGTCGGGTTGCTGTGGAACACTGCAACGACAACAGTCCACTGTCAGAGGTCATGAGAGGTCACTTCAGATCGGCCAGTTTTATTTTTTGTTCTGCTCTGTCTGGGACTGCTGTTCTTCACACAAAGCAGGTGGACAAAGACGGCGTAATTCAGTTGGAAAAATGGTCAGATGCTGCAGTTACCCTGGCACTTGCACGATTTTGCCCGTTGCTTGCTTCTGCTGGTCTTTTTCTATTTTTGAGGGGGAAAAAAATTAATTGGATATTAGGTTTTAATTTTGCTCCTTCAAACAGAAGATGTGTCACTGATGGCCTGAAATGATGATTAATTCATGTTAACTTTTCAAAATTTTCTCCTTACCAAAAAATCTCATGTCGTCAGTGTAACTATGAGCTTTTATCTGTCCCCAAATAGTGAGGTTTCTGTAATGCAGCCTTCCTTCCCTACGCTCACACAACAAAATTTCTGCCATCCTTTTCATTGCTTCCTAGAAGCAAAGCATTATGGGATCTTCTAGTCATTAATATTCTAAATTCTGCAAAGGATGCGTCCCTGTATCCTTTGGTGAAGGAGGTACTGTAAAAGTGTTTCCTGTTTATCAGTTCAAACTTTACCCATCATGGCAGCCTGTTGGCATGGAGACGAGGGGAAGGAAAGCAGGAAGTGAGGTAGGACGGATGGATGCATATTTAAAGTTTCTCGGTGTGGAATTCCTCTTTCCCGTTGGCTGCAGTGGCAGATTTTTTTGACGACAGCTTCCCGGGCCCTGCCCAGGCGTACATGAAGGTCTGCTCCGCCATGTCCGAGGCTGGCCTGGGCGGTACCAAGGCAGACGCCGACGCCGCAGTACCGGCCTCCCAACAGCAGGAGGCGCTGCCCGCAGCACATGGCGCCACACTGCAGAAGAGGAGCGTGATGCACACTGAGGAAGTTGTAAGTAGTAGTCCTGCACAACAACTGAGAGATAAAAGTCCAGTGAAGCTTCCCTCCATTGTCTTACATTGGGAATGGAGTCGTTTATTAAATAGTGTGAATTTAATTTGCTTTTGTGTGGTGTTTTCCAAAGCGCCCAATGACCATAATAATCTGGTTAGAGTGTAATTTCCATATAAATCTGTTTTGTGATGCTCACTGATGCTGCATATGCGCAGTCTGACTGAACACTTTGAACTGAACTGTTATCCTGCGATTAAAATAAAGTGTTCGGTCCTGTCCCAGCTGGGATAGAGCTGCACACCTTCCCCCTCCTCCTCCTCATTTTTACCTGTCTCTCCGTGGTGTGTGCAGACAGAGTGGCGTGACGACCGGATGTCCACCAAGCAGGTGACCATCACCGTCACACAGAGCTTGCGGCAGGTGGACCGGGCCGGCTGGATGAGGGAGACGTCCCGCACCACCTTCCAGGTCCTGAGGCCCGCCGAGGACCGCAAGGAGGCGCCGGCCGAGAAGAGCCCGAAATGAGGAGGACCCGCGGCTGCTCCTGCGCGAGTGCGTGAGGGAGAGGGAGAGGGAGAGGGAGAGACAAGGGGAGAGATGAGGGGAGAGAGGGAGGGAGAGAGAGAGAGAGAGGGAGACAGGGGGAGAGAGGGAGAGGGAGAGACGAGGGGAGAGAGTGAGAGAGAGACAGGGGGAGAGAGGGAGGAGGAGAGAGAGAGACAGGGGGAGAGAGGGAGAAGGAGAGAGAGAGACAGGGGGAGAGAAGGAGAGAGAGAGACAGGGGGAGAGAGGGAGAGAGAGAGAGAGACAGGGGGAGAGAGGGAGAGAGAGAGAGAGAGAGAGAGGGGGAGAGAGGGAGAGAGAGAGAGAGAGACAGGGGGAGAGAGAGGGAGAGGGAAGCCGCTGGGACTTTTCATCTCTCTCAGGCTAAAGAAAATGGGCTGCTGGGATTTGTAGTCCCATTCTGTCTGAGGGAAATGGAGGGACTGCTGGGATTTGTAGTCTCTTTCAGGCTAAAGGAAGGGGAAGCTGCTGGGATGTGTGGTCTCTAACAGACTGAAACCTGGGGGATGTGCTTGGGTTTGTTATATTCAGAGATGGAAAGTCCAGGGGCTAGAAAGTAAAAGTCCTGCCATGCAGTTCTTTCACCCCCAGCTGATTTCACTAATTAGTTCTGCTTCCTGGCTGAAGAATTGTGCTAATTAGCAAATCTAGGTGATTTGAAGAAAATACTGGAAGAACTACTAAGTTCTTCTTATGGCTGTGAAACCTGGATGTGGCTGTGAGTCAGAGGAGAAGAGACTCTTCAAAATGAACCTGACTGCCATTCAGCCCCGGGGATTAGGGAGACCTGTGTAACACAAGTGCAGCGATGCTGTTCCTCTGCTGATGCAGAATTAAACAGCAATGCGTCCTGTTTTCACAGCTAGCGGTTAGACCTCCCCTTGCTGTGTTACATTCATTGTCATTTACAAATTTTCATATTTTCTAATCCAAGGACATTTTTGCACACATCTCTCAGATTATCAGCATGTGTCATCAAAACAATAATCAAATCAAAATCAGCAACAAAGAACTAAATATTCAAAACAACAAAGAACAGCTAACATGGCATTGGCGAGGTGGGCGTGGCTTTGAAACGCTTGCTCGGGCTGCTTCTTTTGTACAGTGTATCTTTTTTTTGTAGATGGTCTTTTCACTGCCGCAGTGGTTTTCTGCATCTTGTAACTCAGAAAGTGAGTCTTCGTGAAATCTCAGACATGCTGCATACTAGTCATTTCACGTGAAACTGTCTGTGTCTAGGGCTGCTGCGTGGGGCATCCCACAAGGGCAGGCTACTAAGTGTGTGGCTGGGCCCTACAGTCCAATATAGAGAGAAAAAAAAGTCTTTGTCCCAAACATTATGGAGGCCACTGTATGTTTGAATAGAACAGCTTTTGTATTTAGTATTTCAATCAAAAGACTGTTTTTTTTAACACCAAACACTAAAGTCTCTTGGATGCTTTTGCACAGTACAACTGCATCTCTTCCCAGGAACAGGTAACTTCATCGGATAGTCTGTGGGTGAGACAGCAGGTCTTTATTTTTACGTAACACACCAGTGAGATTTCAGAACCGTAACAGTTAAACGCAGCTCGCTGCACATGACAAAGCCGTGTCAGACATCTTCACTTCAGACTGACTCAACGGAATGGAAGCTTTATTTTATTTTGACTGATCACTCAGACACGTTCTGTGAAAACAGCAACAGTGATGCCCCAAACAGAGCTTGAGTGGTCTCCCTGGTAACAAGGCCTGGGCTGGAATTAGGCTGAATGTTGAGTCACCAGGAAGCAAAACAAAAACCTTCTGAAGCACAAAAGTACGCCAAGGGGAAGAACTGTTCACTCCACATCTTCAGCTAATGAAACCACCATCTTATTGTCCCTAGTGGGCCCTCTCTGGTCGGTGCTGTGGATCTGTCCCTAGTGGGCCCTCTCTGGTCGGTGCTGTGGATCTGTCCCTAGTGGGCCCTTTGGTCTGTGTTGTCCCAGTAGCGTGTGCATCCGTCTGTGCGGGTCGTACTCCACTGGCCCCGCCCTGAAAGCAGGCTCCGCCCTCTCCATCCACTCCGCCATAGAGAACTCTGGGAAGAAGAAGGCGATCTCCCTCCGGGCAGAGTCCTCAGAGTCTGGGGGGGACAGCAGGGGTGAGCGCAGCCAGACAGACCATCATAAGGGCAACAACCCCCCTGTCTGTACTGATGGGTGCAGTGGGGTTCAGCCAGGTTTAGGTTCATTTGATTTGTGTCCCCTCACGGGTTTTAGGGGTGTTTTGGGAACCCCATGTACCGCGTTCCCCAGCTCCTGGTGAGAGCGAGAATACCACGCTGCCAGCCACCTGACCCGTGGGTGGCGTTCCCGGATAGAGCCCGGAGAGACACTCACCTGACCCGTGGGTGGCGTTCCCGGATAGAGCCCGGAGAGACACTCACCTGACCCGTGGGTGGCGTTCCCGGATAGAGCCCAGAGAGAGACTCACCTGACCCGTGGGTGGTGTTCCGGGTGTCGGTCAGTCCGAAGCGGGCCCGGATAGAGCCCGGAGCGTCATAGCGCGCCCGGAACACTTTGGTGGGGCCCATCATGGCCCTCCAGTGAGACACGGCCTCCTCCCGCGCCAGAATGTAGGCCCACATCGGGCCGCTGCGTGGAGCAACACCCAAACGTCAGCTAGACTCAGACACTCATATATACAGACATATTCATACAGACATTCATACAGTCATATATACAGACATATTCATACAGACATTCAGACACTCATACATGCAGACATATTCATACAGTCATATATACAGACATATTCATACAGACATTCAGACACTCATACATGCAGACATATTCATACAGACATTCATACAGTCATATATACAGACATATTCATACAGACATTCATACAGTCATATACAGACATTCATACAGATATTCATACAATCATATATACAGACATATTCATATACAGACATTCATATACATACACATTCATACACATAATGATCTCCCACGCTCACCTGGACATGAACTCAACCAGCCTCTGGTAGAAAAACCGCCCTGAAAAACCCAGGGGAGAAAATTCTTTAATGTTACACAGGATAATATTCCATTACAATATTTTAGTGGTTCCTCATTTCATTACCACAGACGAACTGTGCTATAATATCAGAAGACAACATAACCATCATACTTCCTATAAACTATGGCTTCCTTTTAATTTTTTAAAACTAAACGTAGTTGCTTGCTACCCCAGGACTACCACATGGACTTAAGGTTTGTTCATCTCTACTACCATACTCCACCTCTACTAAGATGGTCCACCTCAGCTAAGATGCTCCACCACTAACGACAGCAGACAATTTAAGGACTGACACACTGACATGGAACAAAACGCGGCCAATGGTGACGCGGGGCTGGGCGGGGCCTAACAAACCACCGCGGCTCCCCTGGGCTCCTGCGTATCAAAATCTAGAAATTTCAAGTAATAATATTATTTCTGAGAATTTCCATTGGAATATCCCTACTGGATCTGCTCACGCTCTAAGAGGGGAGGTGTGAATTTATACAGCAAATCTGATTGGTGAGAAAGTATGGCAGCTGCTTTTTAATTGGCTATTCTCCCACTGATGGCTTTACCTTTGTGTTCAGCATAAAACCTCTCTGAATCCTGCCTTCGCCACACTGTCTCTTTTGCCTTGACGATGATGAAGTTGTTCTCCAGGATTTTCTCATGGAGAGCCTGAGGAAATAATTCAAACAGAAAAAGTAATTAATCATATGCTCACAGGTCTAGGTGTTGAACTATCCAAGTACCAATCGGGCAAGTCATATGTTGTGGGACAAAATGAGTCGTACGCGCAACATCAATGATCAAAAAAGGGGAAGAAGCAACTTAGAAATGTTTAAATATTTTAGCTGGTCCAGAAGCTAACGACTGTGTCATATGTTTGTATTGGACTCATTTAGCTATAATTAGCTTTTGTGCCTATCAAAATATGTTAATTTGCTATACTTCAAATATTTTTTTAAATATACATCATTTTTATGTACACAAAACAGCCCCGCATCTTATTTAGGAACATCAAGATATAAGACTGCTATGCCTCCGCCGGAAGTTTACAACGAAGGTGATACATTTACCGGGTAATTTAATAGGTGTTTTAATATAACATTCCTCATGTGAACGTGAAAATAAATGAAAGGTTAGGCTAATCTATTGGCCTCAGGTCACTTGATTTGGATTTATTAATTAATTTCTCCTTAGAGTGTGTCCAGACTGAAATTAAAACAGTAAATCAATGTATTAGGACTTTTGAAAACCAGAACAAATACAGAAACTCGATTACTTGTAACGTTACGGAGAGAAATAGACTAACATTTCGTCAGTAAAGTGCCAATGACGAGTGTAAATACAAAAACCCTTTAACCATCACAAAACGTAGACAGTAAAACCAATCACACATTTTTGCTGATCTAATTCATAAGTGTTGTTTTGGTACCGACAGATAGCTTATTACAAAATTGGTTGTTTGAGTTAGGAATTACGGCTAGTCCGAACATCATTCAGTCCTACAGAATTGCATCGACAGCATCTACTTGGCTGTATAACCAACGGTGGACCAGTTACCTCGAGTACCAATGGATGAGCGACAGCGTCGGGTTTGATGACGGCGAGGGTGAGCTGCAGTGCTTTCGCACAGCGAGCCGTTGTCAGCGCCATCCTAGAGACAAACTGCGATTAAAATATGGTCTTTCAGACGATAAACAATCATAAGTTAGCTAGCAACAAAATGTTCCCGTTAGTAACAATGCCTTCGAAGCCAGATTGAAGTATTTAACTCAGTTACCACTTGGCTAAAGCCAAAGAAGAGTAGCAAGCGCTAGTCAATAACTGGCTTGACAGCTAGCTTTCTCGTTCATGGATTGCTAACCTTCATGAATACCAATTGCACTAGCCTCAGATGAAGCTAACACCAACGTACTGTCATGCTCCTAGCCAGATAGTTAATTAATACCGTATAAATTACAGGCCCAGTCATTAGTTGCTAACACTAGTTTTTTTAACGTTAGTCGAACTCCAGCTCAGTTAAATATTGTGTAATGTTAGCTAGCAAGCTAGGGGCTAACCTCTTCCAGAAGCTTCGCTGTTGACTTCAAACTGCAATTCGAAACTTACGTGTCATCCTTATTTCTATATATATTTACATTAATTCTTATTGACAAAAGAAACTTCCAAAAAGCATTTAAATTTCACAAAAACGGTTCAATTCATATCTGCTGTCCGCCTTTTTATTACTTCCCCAATTGTCACCTGCAGCTTTAACTTAGGTTCCGTATGAGTGAGGCACTTACCTTCATATTAGTGTACATTATCTTTACCGACCATTGGTTTGGAAATATAATTGACCACCAGCATGTATTATCGCACATAAATTAAAATTATCTGCATCCGTATTTTTTAAATATTTTGCTCGAGTTTGATGTCAGTGATTGGTAAATAATGTCGAACGACACACTTTCAAGACATATCTCACTGTGCAAGTTTAAAGCTCTTTGAAAATGGACAGTTTTGTATGACCCGGTGTCCACACTTTCAGCAATTAGGACACCTGTCCTAACTTTTCACATGTCATTGTTTTTCTGAAGAGATAATTTGTCATTACGCTTCTTACCTAAGACGAAAGCATTCGTAAACGGAGAGGTAGAAAGTCTTGTGATATGAATATGGAACCTTTATTCTTCATGGTATGCAGAGCTATTTGAGTCATATTGTATGGTCTGAAGAAGGTAAATAATCCTTCAGTCGATAATGAATAAGTTTATTAAAGGACAATTAGAAGCTTATTACAATTATTTCCATCTTACAATTGTGGTTTGAAAGGAAATCAGCAGCGGGTCACGAAGACCACGTGCCAAAATACAAATTCAGAGTATGTACAAATTGCATTAACAGAAATTCTAGGCATTGTACTGTTGTGTATCATACTATGAGGGTTTTTTGTTTCAAAATTGAAAAAGAGATAATGAAAAATATAGAGTATGATTGTGTAGTCCCCGTTTAATCCGAACATTATTTAGCAACAACACGTGCAGTAGTTACTGTAAAGTTCAGTGTCTCTGTGACACTCAAATAAGAACAATAAAAACAATGCGTGATTACAGGATTCATCAGAAGCAAGGGTGAATAATAGAACGGGTTCTGAATCTGGGTTTGCAATGTCGACTCTTCACCACCAGAGGGCGCTTAACTCAGTGTCATGGACTCGATTTGATGTTTGTGTCCAGATGGTGATGTCACTCAAGGTGTACTGAGGTGGGTTTGCAAAGGCGCGCAGTTTAAAGGACAGTGATTACTCGTTATTCAACAATAATGTTTTATATGTTTATTTATATTTGCATAACTATGTCAACTTGGTCAGTCGACCATTTGCGGTGGTGCCTTGGGAAGGTGCCAGAGTAGGCTAAGCAATGCACGGGATTGTGTGTAGCCACACAGATGCAGGGTGGCGGATTAGGTCGCCACGTGAAAAGACCCTGTATTGTCGAAATTTTTAAAACACCTCTACTCAGTCTTTGAACGGGGAAATGAGAATTTAATTATCATAGTGAGTTAGGATTTTTCACAACAGGCCAATACAGGTTGTGACGAGGGTAACACATATTCTAAAGTCTTAAAGCCTAAAACAGATCTGTTGGCCAGTTCTTTTTTAGTTAGCCGGATCCGGGTAACAACGAGTCCAGTCACGGTGCGAAGAAGAAAATAATGAAAACGCGGGTTGAGGTAGGTCTACTTCTTCTGCAGTCACCCGTCAGACCATGAAAATAATAGCAGAAACGCACGAAAGTCTGTATGTTTAGCCCCGTTAGCGTCTGCTGCGCAAACTCCCAGTCTACTGCGGCACATAAGTACGCTCTGGCAAGGCGATGGAATTCCTAACAGAACCCTTTGTTTCAAAGTCAGCTCCCATGGGTTGGGTAAATAAACGGTTCAGCCTTCGGTTGTGGTTTAAGTCACGCAAAAAAGCTGGTAGTTTGAGGCCCGCTAGAGCACCAGGGATGAAGCGATGCGCAGAATTGATGTGGATGTCAGGTGTAGTGTTACCAGATTCCTGGGGTTTTATTCTCCTCCAGATAGCACTCAAATTCTGATTTTCAGAACTCCCCTCCCTATGCCTCGTTCAAAAACCCACCATCTATCACTGAAACCCATGTGTGTTTACACTGTAACGTCATCGTTAATCTTTCAAATTTCCCTTCAGTTGGAGGAGAACCGGTTATCAGACACATGAGGGTGATCCCCATTAATAAGTTTTAAAAATCATTTAAGATCTGGCTTGCATTTCTCTCAACGTTGACGTAACATGGATGTTATACAGTAGCCTACTCTACATCGCTCTGGGTAAGCGCGTCTGCAAAGTAGTAGTAATGTAACGTTAGCATTCATCACTGAGTGTGTCTGCAGGAGGGAGTTATTGCCGAACAGGAGCGAGCCCCCAGCTGCCGGTGCAACTCTAAGTATGCTTTTTTATTAAATTTGTTGCTGCGTCAGAATATGTGCGTGCGCGTGTCACGTTTGGTGAGGCTTGCCAGCGTGTTTCTGAAGAGTTGGATGCAGTGCGCGCCACTGGTGAATACAATCGGGCGTTTCAGACTGGCAAGAAAAATAAGGTAACAGCGTTAAGAAGAGCACGTGTGCGTGCTCGTAATATATGCTCAAATCAGACCCAGACCTTTAAAGACAAGTTTAAATACCGTAGACAATATTTTTTTTTATATAATAATGAATGGAGAGTGGAGTTTCATGGGATTTTACAATGGGTTCTGCTGTGCTAATCTGGCTAATCTGTCAATCACTGATTCTTTCAACCCATTAAAGCACTTCTGTCACTCTTGGAAAACAGTGACAGATCACGTCATAGCATGGCCCCATTTTAAGCCTTCATAATGCTTCGTACCATCGTCACTAGGTTAAGAAATTGCATATGCTTTTATTTAATCTACATTAGACTGCTGTCATTCTTTGTTTTCTGGCCTCTAAAATTGTGTCACTGGCCTGTTTCTATACACTCTGCAGTTTGTAGAGAACGCGTCTAACAGTGCGAATCTACAAAGAGTTTTGTGAGCTGTTTGAAGCCGGAAAGCGGACAGCGCTAGGATGTATCAGGGGACTGACTGTTCCACACCAGTCGAGTCGCTCATGGTTCTGGATTATGGAGCACTGCTAGGGAGAAAACCACGAAAGGGCTGAGGTGGTGCACAGTTTTTACTGTTCAGAACCTATGTGCGCGTAAAACAACCTCTTTAAAATCACCTTTTAACACTTACTTTTTTAATATGGCATTCGGTTATTATTTAATCATATGTGAAGGGTGACGTACTAATAAAGATTATTATTATTATTATTATTATTATTAGTAGTAGTAGTAGTAGTAGTATGTTCAGGCAGTGACTAATTTAAAAGGCACACAGGAGTTCAAAAATTATTTCCCCCCTTCAAACATGGGTTATTCAGCTGTTCAGCAGATGTACTTCACATTACAGTGTTACATAACAACTCGTTTGTCATCGTAATTACAAGTGAGAACTCTATTCCCAAATACTACTAGTAGTAGTAGTAAATATTATTATTATTATTGTTATTGTTATCATTAATAATAATAATAATAATAATAATAATAATAATAATGAAAGCACCCGTATTTTTTCTCTCAAAATATTTTCCAGCGATTAGCTTTTGTCTACTACTACTAGTAGTAGTAAATAATAATAATAATAATAATAATAATAATAATAATAATAATAATAATAATAATAATAATAATAATAAGAATAAATTATTATTAAATTGTTCTGCAGGATAGTGGCGAAGCGAAGGAATAGGTAATTCACACTGCTATTTCTCCCCAAATGAGGTTTTATCGTTCGATAAAAATTACGATGCTTCAATCACAAATCTCTGTCAGATTAAACGTTATTCTTTTGATTGCAAAATAAAAACTATCATTTTATACAAGACACACTTTAGATGTAAGTTTATTTACTTTGGACTTCCAAAACATTTTATTTGACATTTCATCCAGTAAAAACAAGTTGATTTGTTTCCCCGATACATATTAACAGCTGAGAGTGGCAACAGTTCAGTAGCCTACCTTTGTACAGTTCGGCATATGTACACATTTTTCACCAACTTGAATTTTTAATCTCAAATGTACTCTTCATGACATAAAAACAATAAGCAGTTTAGTCGCCTAGCTTGGCCCAGACATATAAGCATTCATGTTATTCTGATATTCTCGTAGGCAATTCATAATTTGGGTGTCCTGCAATTCGTGTCTTCGTTGGATTGCTTTGCCCCCAAAGCCACTTGAATTACCTGTTCAGAAACCAGGGTATAACTTTCCTTTGGTATTGAAAACACATTGTTAAGGCAGCAAAGTTGTGCTTGTACAGAGTCAGATATTATACAAGCTAAACAGAATGGTAGACAACAGTACAAAGAATAGACAGTTGTAAATGCTGGAAGAAATTACGCACGTCTTGAAAACCGTGTTGCAGTTTCCCAGACAACTGGGGCAAGATTTTCCTGTGTCTGAGAGCTTTCTTTTTTTAATTATGGATGTGGCTTCTGACAGCATTAACATTACATTAAACTCCACGGTCTGGTTCATAGTAGTCGTAGCTGCAACACCTAATACTGTGAATATACGGGCTATAGCAGACAGTTCTAAACACAGTAATACATTTGTGCAACTTATCTCTTTGGTATTGCAGGTTTACAATGAAATACACATTCGAGGGTAAAAGCAAATGTTTGGTTTTCATAAAGCTGCTCTCACAGGAACATAATTTTTATATTAACGAATCTCCATTAAAAGTGCAACTGCATTTTCATATTAAAACATTTGTAAACATACACTGTGACATGAAAAAGCAGGGGACTAATTAAGCTTTAAATAGCGTGCAATAATACCGATGGTAACATTTTAAGTGTCTTATTTTAAATCTCTGTTCACCAATATAGATTTTTTCGTGTACTTAACCGTAGTCATTACTTGTAAGTCCTGCGGGTCTTCGCCTTGGTTTTTATGCATGCACGCGACCTTCCAGTTCAAGCGACGCTTCGAGATTTGGTGCACGAGGAAGACGATGATGAGAATCATAAGCACAATGCACACCATGATTCCAAGAAGACCTCCTGCCGTCATCGCGGAGGTTATGTCCGTTGTGTAGTTCGAAGTCGGTGTAACTGTGTCCGAAGGAGTTGTAAAACCGGGACCTTCTGAATAGACTTCTTCACAGTAATATCCGTCAATTAGCGTGAAGCCCACCGGACATGAGCAAATGTAACTCCCGAAAGTGTTTGTGCAGCCATGAGAACAAAAATTCCCGTTACATTCGTCCATATCAACGCAAACTGCTATGCCTTGCATGGGCATATCCATTATATATCCTTCGGGACACCGACATTCTGTCGGATCGTTTATGTCGCATTGCGCTGGGCACTCGTTTTTATCACAGTGGATTTCACACTGTGTGTGGCCATCGATTCTTTGGCGAAACCCTTCAAAGCACGAGCACGTGTAGCTACCTCGAGTGTTTTCACACGCGTGGTCACACGGTGACGAGAAGCATTCGTCAATGTCCACACAATTACCGTTCTCTTTTCTAAAGCCGTCAAGGCAGTGGCATTCGTAACTACCCATCGTGTTAACGCACTTCGAGCTCTGACAAATTACTGCATCGCGACACTCATCTATGTCCCTGCAGCCTTTCCCGTCCTCGCGCAGCTCGTATCCATCCTGACACAAACACGAGCCCTTGGTCGGGATGCATGTGTGCTCACACCCCATGGTTAAACAGGGGTCATTTGATGTACTTGCACAAGTTACCCCGTTACTCTGAAGCGCCTGGCCAGGTGGGCACACGCACTGTGGCCCTCCGTTTTTGACGCACTTGTGCTGGCAGCCGCCTCCCTCCACCTCACAGAACCAGGGAGCCCGAAGCCACCCTTGCTCGGGCGCGCAAATGTGTCTGATTCCGGAGGGGTTTGCCGTCGCAAGGGTCCCAGGAGGAAACGAGATCGATCCTTTCCCCGCGACTCCTAAAGGTGTAGTATATTCAAGAGATTCGCCCGCCTCCGTAGGCACCAGGGGTTTGCATACAAAAGGGTGCTCGCACAGAAACCCATCGGCCTTATCGTGACACGGTTTCTCTGTCCACTTGAGGTCGCGAGAAACAGAAACACATTTCGGAGTGCAGAAAGTCTCGCTGTTTCTCCAGTTGGTGAAGTCAGTTAGTGTATCTCCCGTTATCCACTTATACCGTCTCAGTTCCAGTGAGATGTCCGTACATCCTTTATCGTTAAACTCCAGCCCAATCCAAAACTCTCCTTTAATATCCGTTAACAAATCGCGTATCGCGTCGTTCGATTCGCTAGACCGTACTGTCATCAAGTGTCCTTGTGTTTTTTTACACATTTCAAGGGCCGTCTGAAAATCTGTTGTGCTCTCAAATGCAGTGTAGCAGTTCTTCGAAATGCACGAAATGCTGCTCGGGACGTTCCCGTGTACTTGCGACAGAATCGCGATAGATACAAGCATGATTAAATTATTCATTCTACACGTTTAAACAGGCTACTGTACCGACTGCAAATGTTCAGCGAAGCCCTGTGTTTCAGCGTCTTACTTCTAAGTTCTCCGCGTTGAGCCTGCCGTGGCTTTATAAACGCCCGTCCCATGGCCGTGATTATGGAGGAAGGAAGTTCCCCTCGTTGTGTACTTGCCTCATCAGTAAATAGTAAATACGCATGACGATTATCCCTTTTGGCAACCTTTTTCAAATATGGGCGTTATGTTGACGTTAATGTTCGTTTTTCTACTATTTAGTTTGAAATCAAATGTAAAATAAATGCAAAGAAAACATAACTTAAAATTACAACTGAATTTTCATCATCATCATCATCATCATCATCATTATTATTAGGATTATTATTATTATTGTTATTATTATTATTATTATTATTATTATTATTATTATTATTATTATTATTAACGATAATAATAATAATAATAATAATAATTTAAAAAACTTTAAGCAGAGAATAGGTTGATATGTAAAAAATGTAGGATAACATTTAGGACAATCTGAGGTTTATAAAACAGAGCCTATATCACACAAACGCCATTTTAAAGTGGTTAAAATCAATCAAGCTTGCCACTGCAGTGGCAGAGGTGGTATACGGACATAAAAGTTTACCCCTATAAACTTTTACCTGTTACCCCATAAATCATGTGTACCTTTTTTGCTTGTAAAAAGTACTTATTAGTACCCAAATAGAACATTATTGTATTTTCAGGGTATATTTGTGGCTTTATTTCTGAGAGTGTATCAGGCTCGTCACGCAGCAGCGCTCTCTACCGTCATTGGTATTAATCGTAAACTGGAGTTCTTGCTACAACGGCCTGAAAACTCCTACAGAATACAGGCAAAGTGCATGAGTACAAAAAACCCAAAACATACACACTTACACACACAAACACACAGCTGGCAGGTATAGTCTCGCATTGTAACACTGTGCATGAGGGGTCCAATGTTTAACAGGGATGTTAGTAGTAGTGGTATTGTGGGGGTATGCGAGCATGTGCTAACTCTCCTGTATCCTCAGTACCATGTGCCTATGCGTCACTAGATAGCACCCTCTACTGTTGGGGTCTTGGGTTGTGGAACCAACACTGGTTTTCAACGTAGCAATTCACCTCATGGTCCAGTGTGGACTCAGGTTGTTCCACAGGTGGCGTGTGATTGGCTGTAGTCACCCGGGAAGGGTTTTAGTCTGGAGGGCTCCAGGCTTGTACAGTTGCACCTGAATGGCCATGGGGCACAGTAAATTCCAAATGAAAATTCTGAAAATGAAATGTATATCCATGTAATAGTATCTACTTAGACCTACTAATATGCATTTGTATGTATATTATGAATCTGTAATCTACCCTCAGTATAGCTACGTAGCTCTGCCTCGTGCTTATGAGTAGTTTCGATATCGTCAGCAGCTGCTAGCTGGACAGTTACGTTGTGGCAAAACTGAGCTGCTCTTCTTCCCGTGCAAGACCTCCTTACTTCGTGAGCTCTCAATCACGGTTGATGGCACCACAGTGACTGCCTCTCACTCTGCCAAGAGCTTGGGGGTGGTCCTGGATGACCAACTGGACTTCAAGGAGCACATCAAGGCAACATCACGGTCCTGCAGATTCCTTCTGTACAACATCAGAAGGATTCGACCATACTTGACGACGCACTCCACCCAGCTGCTCGTCCAGGCTACGGTGACCTCTCGCCTTGATTACTGCAACTCTCTCCTTGCAAGCCTGCCAGCTTGTGCCATACAGCCACTACAGATGATTCAGAATGCCGCTGCCCGACTCATCTACAACCTTCCCAAATTCTCCCACGTCACTCCTCTGCTGCGATCACTCCACTGGCTACCGGTCGCTGCCAGGATCCGGTTCAAAGCCCTGACCCTTGCCTACACTGCTGCCAACAGGACAGCCCCCATCTACTTGCAGGACATGACTCGATTCTATGTGCCTGCTCGACCACTCCGCTCTGCGGCAGCAGGGCGCCTTGTAACCCCTCCCACCCGACCAAAGGGATCACAGAGCTTCTCCACCCTAGCTCCCCAGTGGTGGAACGAACTCCCCGTCCCTCTCCGAAACTCCCCCTCACTACCCATCGTCCGCCGTGGCCTGAAGACTCATCTCTTCAGACTATACCTAGACTAACCACCACCACGCTGTATATTTCACTCTAAATCTCCCCCCCCCCCACTTGTTACATGTTGCCCCATCCCGGCACTTTTTGGTAATTTATATTTGTCCTAATACTGTAGCTTATTCTTCTGCCTAGTTGGCTTTGCAGAGGTTAGGTCTGAATAGTGTTCACTGTGTGAACTAAACTGTGTTCTTGGCTAGAAATAGCTGTACAAAATAAGTATTGTACCTTACTGAACCTGTGTTTAGCAGTTGTCTATGACCATGAAATGCACTTTTTGTACGTCGCTTTGGATAAAAGTGTCTGCCAAATAAATGTAATGTAATGTAATGTGGCGGTTGTGGTTTCTGAGACGGTAAAGAGCGGCCATTTTCACTGTGCGACCGCCCTCCGCACCGGCGTTCTCAGTACACACGGCCCGCGTGAAAACGCCTTCGCGCCGTGTCAAGCTCACACCTCTTGCGATGAACGCGCTCAATCGTTTTCTCAGTATTTACGTGGGGGGAGGGGGGTCCTGGGCCTGGGTTAGATCGTGGGGGGAGGTGGGGGGGGGGGTCCTGGGCCTGGGCTTGATCGTGGGGGGAGGTGGGGGGGTCCTGGGCCCGGGCTAGATCGCGGGGGGAGGTGGGGGGGGGGGGGTCCTGGGCGTGGGCTAGATCGCGGGGGGAGGTGGGGGGGGGGGTCCTGGGCCTGGGCTAGATCGTGGGGGGAGGTGGGGGGGTGGGGGGGTCCTGGGCCTGGGCTAGATCACGGGGGGAGGTGGGGGGGGGACCTGGGCCTGGGCTAGATCGCGGGGGGAGGTGGGGGGGGTGGTCCTGGGCCTGGGCTAGATCGCGGGGGGAGGTGGGGGGGGGACCTGGGCCTGGGCTAGATCGCGGGGGGAGGTGGGGGGGGTGGTCCTGGGCCTGGGCTAGATCGCGGGGGGAGGTGGGGGGGGGACCTGGGCCTGGGCTAGATCGCGGGGGGAGGTGGGGGGGGTGGTCCTGGGCCTGGGCTAGATCGCGGGGGGAGGTGGGGAGGTGGAGGTGGGGATAACAACAGCGATAACAACAGTGATAACAACAGCGATAACAAAAGCGATATAACAACAGCGACCGCGCGCTGTGTGTTCCCGGCTGTCCTCCAGGCCCTTCTGCTGCGCATTTTTAAATGAAGTGAGAGCCGATTGCTGGTAGAAACAGTCTGAGCGCTCATTTAGAGCCACAACCTCAGAATGGAAGATAAATAAATACACTGGAAGGTTGTTTGACCCCTGATTTAGGCACAGATCTGGAAGGTTGTTTGACCCCTGATTTAGGTACAGATCTGGGATGTTGTTTGACCCCTGATTTAGGCACAGATCTGGAAGGTTGTTTGACCCCTGATTTAGGTACAGATCTGGGATGTTGTTTGACCCCTGATTTAGGCACAGATCTGGGATGTTGTTTGACCCCTGATTTAGGCACAGATCTGGAAGGTTGTTTGACCCCTGATTTAGGCACAGATCTGGGATGTTGTTTGACCCCTGATTTAGGCACAGATCTGGAAGGTGGTTTGACCCCAGTAAAACCAATTACACATTTTTGCTGATCCAATTTATAAATTTTATTTTGGTACCGACAGATAGCTTATTACAAAATTGGTTGTTTGAGTTAGGAATTCGGCTAGTCCACTACGCACTACGATCTTTACTTCACTCTAGTGTGTTTCTTTTGCACCTCTGCACCTTGAACTAATGCACTGTACGTCGCTCTGGATAAGAGCGTCTGCTAAATGCCTGTAATGTAATGTAATGTATCGACAACTAGCATCTACTTGGCTGTATAACCAACGGTGGACCAGTTACCTCGAGTACCAATGGATGAGCGACAGCGTCGGGTTTGATGACGGCGAGGGTGAGCTGCAGTGCTTTCGCACAGCGAGCCGTTGTCAGCGTCATCCTAGAGACAAACTGCGATTAAAATATGGTCTTTCAGACGATAAACAATCATAAACATTTGGATAAAAGCGCTATATAAATGCAGTCCATCATAAGTTAGCTCGCAACAAAATGTTCCCGTTAGTAACAATGCCTTCGAAGCCAGATTGAAGTATTTAACTCAGTTACCACTTGGCTAAAGCCAAAGAAGAGTAGCAAGCGCTAGTCAATAACTGGCTTGACAGCTAGCTTTCTCATTGATAGTTTGCTAACCTTCGTGAATACCAATTGCACTAGCCTCAGATGAGGGTGATCCCCACTAACACCAACGTACTGTCATGCTCCTAGCCAGATAGTTAATTAATACCTTAGAAATTACAGACCCAGTCATTAGTTGCTAACACTAGTTTTTTTTAACGTTAGTCGAACTCCGGCTCAGTTAAATATTGTGTAATGTCAGCTAGCAAGCTAGGGGCTAACCTCTTGCAGAAGCTTCGCTGTTGACTTCAAACTGCAATTCGAAACTTACGCGTCATGCTTATTTCTATATATATTTACATTAATTCTTATTGACAAAAGAAACTTCCAAAAAGCATTTAAATTTCACAAAAACGGTTCAATTCATATCTGCTGTCCGCCTTTTTATTACTTCCCCAATTGTCACCTGCAGCTTTAACTTAGGTTCCTTATGAGTGAGGCACTTACCTTCATATTAGTGTACATTATCTTTACCGACCATTGATTTGGAAATATAATTGACCACCAGCATGTTTTATCGCACATAAATTTAAATTATCTGCATCCGTATTTTTAAAATATTTTGCTTGAGTTTGATGTCAGTGATTGGTAAATAATGTCGAACGACACACTTTCAAGACATATCTCACTGTGAGGACAACTTTAAATCATGCTAATTTTTACACAGTGCTCTTTGAAAGTTTAAAGCTCTTTGAAAATGGACAGTTTAGCGCGTATGACCCGGTGTCCACACTTTCAACAATTAGGACACATGTCCTAACTTTTCACATGTCATTGTCTTTCTGAAGAGATAATTTGTCATTACGCTTCTTACCTAAGATGAAAGCATTCGTAAACGGAGAGGTAGAAAGTCTTGTGATATGAATATGGAACCTTTATTCTTCATGGTATGCAGAGCTATTTGGGTCACATTGTATGGTCTGAAGAAGGTAAATAATTCTTCAGTCGACAATAAATAAATTTATTTAAGGACAATTAGAGGCCTATTACAATTATTTCCAGGTTACAATTGTGGTTTGAAAGGAAATCAGCAGCGGGTCACGAAGACCACGTGCCAAAATACAAATTCAGAGCATGTACAAATTGCATTAACAGAAATTCTAGGCATTGTACTGTTGTGTATCATACTATGAGGGTTTTTTGTTTCAAAATTGAAAAAGAGATAATGAAAAATATAGGATATGATATTGTAGTCCCCGTTTAATCCGAACATTATTTAGCAACAACACGTGCAGTAGTTACTATAAAGTTCAGTGTCTCTGTGACACTCAAATAAGAACAATAAAAACAATGCGTGATTACAGGATGCATCAGAAGCTAGGGTGAATAATAGAACGGGATCTGAATTCTGGGTTTGCAATGTCGACTATTCACCACCAGAGGGAGCTTAAATCAGTGTCATGGACTCGATTTGATGTTTGTGTCCAGATTGTGATGTCACTCAAGGTGTACTGAGGTGGGTTTCCAAAGGCGCGCAGTTTAAAGGACAGTGATTACTCGTTATTCAACAATAATGTTTTATATGTTTATTTATATTTGCATAACTATGTCAACTTGGTCAGTCGACCATTTGCAGTGGTGCCTTGGGAAGGTGCCAGAGTAGGCTAAGCAATGCACGGGATTGTGTGTAGCCACACAGATGCAGGGTGGCGGATTACGTCGCCACGTGAAAAGACCCTGTATTGTCGAAATTTTTAAAACACCTCTACTCACTCTTTGAACGGGGAAATGAGATATTTAATTATCATAGTGAGTTAGGATTTTTCACAACAGGCCAATACAGGTTGTGACGAGGGTAACACATATTCTAAAGTCTTAAAGCCTAAAACAGATCTGTTGGCCAGTTCTTTTTTAGTTAGCCGGATCCGGGTAACAGCGAGTCCAGTCACGGTGCGAAGAAGAAAATAATGAAAACGCGGGTTGAGGTAGGTCTACTTCTTCTGCAGTCACCCGTCAGACCATGAAAATAATAGCAGAAACGCACGAAAGTCTGTATGTTTAGCCCCGTTAGCGTCTGCTGCGCAAACTCCCAGTCTACTGCGGCACATAAGTACGCTCTGGCAATGCGATGGAATCCCTAACAGAACCCTTTGTTTCAAAGTCAGCTCCCATGGGTTGGGTAAATAAACGGTTCAGCCTTCGGTTGTGGTTTAAGTCACGCAAAAAAGATGGTAGTTTGAGGCCCGCTAGAGCACCAGGGAAGAAGCGATGCGCAGAATTGATGTGGATGTCAGGTGTAGTGTTACCAGATTCCTGGGGTTTTATTCTCCTCCAGATAGCACTCAAATTCTGATTTTCAGAACTCCCCTCCCCATGCCTCGTTCAAAAACCCACCATCTATCACTGAAACCCATGTGTGTTTACACTGTAACGTCATCGTTAATCTTTCAAATTTCCCTTCAGTTGGAGGAGAACCGGTTATCAGACACATGAGGGTGATCCCCATTAATAAGTTTTAAAAATTTAAGATCTGGCTTGCATTTCTCTCAACGTTGAAGTAACATGGATGTTATACAGTAGCCTACTCTACATCGCTCTGGGTAAGCGCGTCTGCAAAGTAGTAGTAATGTAACGTTAGCATTCATCACTGAGTGTGTCTGCAGGAGGGAGTTATTGCCGAACAGGAGCGAGCCCCCAGCTGCCGGTGCAACTCTAAGTATGCTTTTTTATTAAATTTGTTGTTGCGTCAGAATATGTGCGTGCGCGTGTGTCACGTTTGGTGAGGCTTGCCAGCGTGTTTCTGAAGAGTTGGATGCAGTGCGCGCCACTGGTGAATACGATCGGGCGTTTCAGACTGGCAAGAAAAATAAGGTAACAGCGTTAAGAAGAGCACGTGTGCGTGCTCGTAATATATGCTCAAATCATACCTTTAAAGACAAGTTTAAATACCATAGACAATATTTTTTTATATAATAATGAATGGAGAGTGGAGTTTCATGGGATTTTACAATGGGTTCTGCTGTGCTAATCTGGCTAATCTGTCAATCACTGATTCTTTCAACCCATTAAAGCACTTCTGTCACTCTTGGAAAGCAATGACAGATCACGTCATAGTATGGGCCCCATTTTAAGCCTTCATAATGCTTCGTACCATCGTCACTAGGTTAAGAAATTGCATATGCTTTTATTTAATCTACATTAGACTGCTGTCATTCTTTGTTTTCTGGCCTCTAAAATTGTGTCACTGGCCTGTTTCTATACACTCTTCATTTTGTAGAGAATGCGTCTAACAGTGCGAATCTACAAAGAGTTTTGTGAGCTGTTTGAAGCCGGAAAGCGGACAGCGCTAGGATGTATCGGGGGAGTGACTGTTCCATACCAGTCGAGTCGCTCATGGTTCTGGATTATGGAGCACTGCTAGGGAGAAAACCTCGAAAGGGCTGAGGTGGTGCACAGTTTTTACTGCTCAGAACCTATATGCGCGTAAAACAACCTTTTTAAAATCACCTTTTAACACTTTTTTAATATGGCATTCAGTTATTATTTAATCATATGTGAAGGGTGACGTACTAATAAAGATTATTATTATTATTATTAGTAGTAGTAGTAGTAGTAGTAGTATGTTCAGGCAGTGACTAATTTAAAAGGCACACAGGAGTTCAAAAATTATTTCCCCCCTTCAAACATGGGTTATTCAGCTGTTCAGCAGATGTACTTCACATTACAGTGTTACATAACAACTCGTTTGTCATCGTAATTACAAGTGAGAACTCTATTCCCAAATACTACTAGTAGTAGTAGTAAATATTATTATTATTATTGTTATTGTTATCATTAATAATAATAATAATAATAATAATAATGAAAGCACCCGTATTTTTTCTCTCAAAATATTTTCCAGCGATTAGCTTTTGTCTACTACTACTAGTAGTAGTAAATAATAATAATAATAATAATAATAATAATAATAATAATACATTATTATTAAATTGTTCTGCAGGATTGTGCGGAAGCGAAGGAATAGTTAGTTCGCACTGCTATTTCTCCCCAAATGAGGTTTTATCGTTCGATAAAAATTACGATGCTTCAATCACAAATCTCTGTCAGATTAAACGTTATTCTTTTGATTGCAAAATAAAAACTATCATTTTATACAAGACACACTTTAGATGTAAGTTTACTTACTTTGGACTTCCAAAACATTTTATTTGCCATTTCATCCAGTAAAAACAAGTTGATTTGTTTCCCCGATACATATTAACAGCTGAGAGTGGCAACAGTTCAGTAGCCTACCTTTGTACAGTTCGGCATATGTACACATTTTTCACCAACTTGAATTTTTAATCTCAAATGTACTCTTCATGACATAAAAACAATAAGCAGTTTAGTCGCCTAGCTTGGCCCAGACATATAAGCATTCGTGTTATTCTGATATTCTCGTAGGCAATTCATAATTTGGGTGTCCTGCAATTCGTGTCTTCGCTGGATTGCTTTGCCCCCAATGCCACTTGAATTACCTGTTCAGAAACCAGGGTATAACTTTCCTTTGGTATTGAAAACACATTATTAAGGCAGCAAAGTTGTGCTTGTATAGAGTCAGATATTATACAAGCTAAACAGAATGGTAGACAACAGTACAAAGAATAGACAGTTGTAAATGCTGGAAGAAATTACGCACGTCTTGAAAACCGTGTTGCAGTTTCCCAGACAACTGGGGCAAGATTTTCCTGTGTCTGAGAGCTTGGATTCTTTTTTTAATTATGGATGTGGCTTCTGACAGCATTAACATTGCATTAAACTCCACGGTCTGGTTTATAGTAGTCGTAGCTGCAAAACCTAATACTGTGAATATACGGGCTGTAGCAGACAGTTCTAAACACAGTAATACATTTGTGCAACTTGTCTCTTTGGTATTGCAGGTTTACAATGAAATACACATTCGAGGGTAAAAGCAAATGTTTTTTTTTCCATAAAGCTGCTCTCACAGGAACATAATTTTTATATTAACGAATCTCCATTAAAAGTGCAACTGCATTTTCATATTAAAACATTTGTAAACATACACTGTGACATGAAAAAGCAGGGGACTAATTAAGCTTTAGATAGCGTGCAATAATACCGATGGTAACGTTTTAAGTGTCTTGTTTTAAATCTCTGTTCACAAATATAGATTTTTTCGTGTACTTTTCCGTAGTCACTTGTTGTAAGTCCTGCAGGTCTTCGCCTTGGTTTTTATGCATGCACGCGACCTTCCAGCTCGAGCGACGCTTCGAGATTTGGTGCACGAGGAAGACGATGATGAGAATCATAAGCACAATGCACACCATGATTCCAAGAAGACCTCCTGCCGTCATCGCGGAGGTTATGTCCGTTGTGTAGTTCGAAGTCGGTGTAACTGTGTCCGAAGGAGTTGTAAAACCGGAACCTTCTTCTGAATAGTCTTCTTCACAGTTATATCCGTCAAATAGCGTGAAGCCCACCGGACATGAGCAAATGTAACTCCCGAAAGTGTTTGTGCAGCCATGTGAACAAAAATTCCCGTTACATTCGTCCATATCAACGCAAACTGCTATGCCTTGCATGGGCATATCCATTATATATCCTTCGGGACACCGACATTCTGTCGGATCGTTTATGTCGCATTGCGGTGGGCACTCGTTTTTATCGCAGTGGATTTCACACTGTGTGTGGTCATCGATTCTTTGGCGAAACCCTTCAAAGCACGAGCACGTGTAGCTACCTCGGGTGTTTTCACACGCGTGCTCACACGGTGACGAGAAGCATTCGTCAATGTCCACGCAATGACCGTTCTCTTTTTTAAAGCCGTCAAGGCAGTGGCATTCGTAACTACCCATCGTGTTAACGCACTTCGAGCTCTGACAAATTACTGCATCGCGACACTCATCTATGTCCCTGCAGCCTTTCCCGTCCTCGCGCAGCTCGTATCCATCCTGACACAAACACAAGCCCTTGGTCGGGATGCATGTGTGCTCACACCCCATGGTTAAACAGGGGTCATTTGATGCACTTGCACAAGTTACCCCGTTACTCTGAAGCGCCTGGCCAGGTGGGCACACGCACTGTGGCCCTCCGTTTTTGACGCACTTGTGCTGGCAGCCGCCTCCCTCCACCTCACAGAACCAGGGAGCCCGAAGCCACCCTTGTTCGGGCGCGCAAATGTGTCTGATTCCGGAGGGGTTTTCCGTCGCAAGGGTCCCAGGAGGAAACGAGATCAATCCTTTCCCCGCGACTCCGAAAGGTGTAGTATATTCAAGAGATCCGCCCGCCTCAGTAGGCACCAGGGGTTCGCATACAAAAGGGTGCTCGCACAGAAACCCATCGGCCTTATCGTGACACGGTTTCTCTGTCCACTTGAGGTCGCGAGAAACAGAAACACATTTCGGAGTGCAGAAAGTCTCGCTGTTTCTCCAGTTGGTGAAGTCAGTTAGTGTATCTCCCGTTATCCACTTATACCGTCTCAGTTCCAGTGAGGTGTCCGTACATCCCTTATCGTTAAACTGCAGCCCAATCCAAAACTCTCCTTTAATATCCGTTAACAAATCAAGTATCGCGTCGTTCGATTCGCTAGACCGTACTGTCATCAAGTGTCCTTGTGTTTTTTTACACATTTCAAGTGCCGTCTGAAAATCTGTTGTGCTCTCAAATGCAGTGTAGCAGTTCTTCGAAATGCACGAAATGCTGTTCGGGACGTTTCCGCGTACTTGCGATAGAATCGCGATAGATACAAGCATGATTAAATTATTCATTCTACACGTTTAAACAGGCTACTGTACCGACTGCAAATGTTCAGCGAAGCCCTGTTTTCAGCGTCTTACTTGTAAGTTCTCCGCGTTGAGCCTGCCGTGGCTTTATAAACGCCCGTCCCATGGCCGTGATTATGGAGGAAGGAAGTTCCCCTCGTTGTGTACTTGCCTCATCCTTTTCCAGTGGAGTTCTTTCCCCCTGCTCACTTTGAGAACAGTAAATACGCATGACGATTATAGCTTTTGGCAACCTTTTTCAAATATGGGCGTTATGTTGACGTTAATGTTCGTTTTTCTACTATTTAGTTTGAAATCAAATGTAAAATAAATGCAAAGAAAACATAATTTAAAATTACAACTGAATCATCATCATCATCATCATTATTATTATTATTATTATTATTATTATTATTATTATTATTAATGATAATAATAATAATAATTTTAAAAACTGTAAGCAGAGAATAGGTTGATATGTAAAAAATGTAGGATAACATTTAGGACAATCTGAGGTTTATAAAACAGAGCCTATATCACAAAAGCCATTTTAAATAGGTTAAACTCAATAAAGCTTGCCACTGCAGTGGTCCCTGGGGTGGTATAGGGACATAAAAGTTTACCCCTATAAACTTTTACCTGTTACCCCATAAATCATTTGTACCTTTTTTGCTTGTAAAAAGTACTTATTAGTACCAAAATAGAACATTATTGTATTTTCAGGGTGTATTTGTGGCTTTATTTCTGAGCGTGTATCAGGCTCGTCAAGCAGCAGCGCCCTCTACCGTCATTGGTATTAATCGTAAACTGGAGTTCTTGCTACAACGGCCTGAAAACTCCTACGGAATACAGGCAAAGTGCATGAGTACAAAAAACCCAAAACATACACACTTACACACACAGACACACATATAAACACACAGCTGGCAGGTACAGTCTCGCATTGTAACACTGTGCATGAGGGGTCCAATGTTTAACAGGGATGTTAGTAGTAGTGGTATTGTGGGGGTATGCGAGCATGTGCTAACTCTCCTATATCCGCAGTACCGTGTCCTATGCATCACTAGATAGCGCCCTCTGCTGTTGGGGTCTTGGGTTGTGGAACCAGCACTGGTTTTCAACATAGCGATTCACCCCATGGTCCAGTGTGGACTCAGATTGTTCCACAGGTGGCGTGTGATTGGCTGTAGTCACCCGGGAAGGGTTTTAGTCTGGAGGGCTCCAGGCTTGTACAGTTGCACCTGAATGGCCACGGGACACAGTAAATTCCAAATGAAAAAAGTCTGAAAATGAAATGTATATCCATGTAATAGTATCTACTTAGACCTTCTAATATGCATTTGTACGTATATTATGAATCTGTAATATACGCTCAGTATAGCTACGTAGCTCTGCCTCGTGCTTATGAGTAGTTTCGATATCGTCAGCAGCTGTTGGCTGGACAGTTATGTTGTGGCGGTTATGGTTTCTGAGACGGTAAAGAGCGGCCATTTTTACTGTGCGACCCCCCTCCACGCTGGCGTTTTCGGTACGCACGGCCCGCGTGAAAACACCTTCGCGTATTGTGTGGAGGCACACGCCACGCCAGCGCCTCTTGTGATGGACGCACTCAATCGTTTTCTCAGTATTTACGTAATGTTCTGGAGGAACATTATGGTCCCTCCTCCGTGCAGCTCGGCTGCCGGACTGCGTGTTTTACCCAGAGAAACGTTTCTTTATGGTGCAACAGCACATAAGACTTTACTTATGGGACAGCTTTAGCGGTCACGGGGGAACCTGGCGCACGCAACGTGCGCACATTGACCTCCACTGGAACACAGATGGTGCCGCGGCGGCTCAACGTTTCAGATTTATCGTCCTCCAAAGATGCCCGTATGGCTCCACAACTCGGCATAAACAAGATGCACTTAGAAAAGCAAAATTAAATGTGCCAGGTGTCAGGTTGAGTGCCAGGATGGTTTCGTTGAGATGACGGACGGCCATAACGAAGCTCGAGGGCGAGCATGCATTTTTCAAATGTTTCCATGACAACCAATGGGAAGTTTGACTTTGATAAACACAAAGTAAACTTTTTTTTTGCCCCTGTGCACAATGATCTGCCCCCATATAACACAGGGCAAGAGCCAGAGCAGAGCACCCCTACCCCTCCCAGCTCACATCCGTCCTGCAGGCCAGAGCTGACTTTAGGGGGGCCTTGAGCCCCTCTTTCAAAAACGAAATGACAGCTGCACTGTTCCAGCGTGCATCCGGATCCCCGTGCCACGGGGCTCAATCTTAAAAACAGGAGAGGGGACGTCGTAAATCTGCGTTTCCACTGCAGGCTCTGCGCATCGCTGTTGGCCTGCGTTTCCACTGCAGGCTCTGCGCATCGCTGTTGGCCTGCGTTTCCACTGCAGGCTCTGCGCATCGCTGTTGGCCTGCGTTCCCACTGCAGTCTCTGCGCATCGCTGTTGGCCTGCGTTTCCACTGCAGGCTCTGCGCATCGCTGTTGGCCTGCGTTTCCACTGCAGGCTCTGCGCATCGCTGTTGGCCTGCGTTTCCACTGCAGGCTCTGCGCATCGCTGTTGGCCTGCGTTTCCACTGCAGGCTCTGCGCATCACTGTTGGCCTGCGTTTCCACTGCAGGCTCTGCGCATCGCTGTTGGCCTGCATTTCCACTGCAGGCTCTGCGCATCGCTGTTGGCCTGCGTTTCCACTGCAGGCTCTGCGCATCGCTGTTGGCCTGCGTTTCCACTGCAGGCTCTGCGCATCGCTGTTGGCCTGCGTTTCCACTGCAGGCTCTGCGCATCGCTGTTGGCCTGCGTTTCCACTGCAGGCTCTGCGCATCGCTG
>CM077289.1:64408599-64413599 GCA_039654925.1 Anguilla pacifica | reverse complement strand
TCAGGCTTAGAAAGACAGCACCTCTTCTAGCACTGTGTCCCAATCCTGGCCCTGGAGGCCTAATCGGCAGGCCATTGATGGGCTGAGTCTGGGGTGTTAGTGCTGAATATCTGCCCCTGTGGGCCTCCTGGAGCAGATATTTTTCATTTAGACTGGAGGGAGGACTACCTCGTACCTGCACACCGACAGCATTTCCAGCACCAAAATGGTGTCCCCACTCCCACACAGTCCTGCTTAGCTTCAATACTAACCAAGCCCAGGCCTGCTTAGCTTCAGTGCTAACCAAGCCCAGCCCTGCTTAGCTTCAGTACTAACCAAGCCCAGCCTTGCTTAGCTTCAGTACTAACCAAGCCCAGCCCTGCTTAGCTTCAGTGCTAACCAAGCCCAGCCTTGCTTAGCTTCAGTACTAACCAAGCCCAGCCCTGCTTAGCTTCAGTAGTAACCAAGCCCAGCCCTGCTTAGCTTCAGTACTAACCAAGCCCAGCCCTGCTTAGATTCAGTACTAACCAAGCCCAGCCCTGCTTAGCTTCAGCACTAACCAATCCCAGCCCTGCTTAGCTTCAGTACTAACCAAGCCCAGCCCTGCTTAGATTCAGTACTAACCAAGCCCAGCCCTGCTTAGCTTCAGCACTAACCAATCCCAGCCCTGCTTAGCTTCAGTACTAACCAAGCCCAGCCCTGCTTAACTTCAGTACTAACCAAGCCCAGCCCTGCTTAGCTTCAGTACTAACCAAGCCCAGCCCTGCTTAGCTTCAGTACTAACCAAGCCCAGTCCTGCTTAGATTTAGCCTTTTTGAAGAAGCAGAGATGAGGAAGTCAGAACACTTTTTTCTGGACCCCTTTGTTCTTGCTGAAGGGTGGAACAGGAACAGTATCGCTCCAGATATGCCTCCTCCGTGGGGCGGTGGGGGGGTGAGTCAGAGATTGACACCCCCCAGAAAGAGGAAGGAGAAAGAGGCCATGTTTCCTGTTGCCACCCTGCGATACAATGCCAGGGGCTGCAGTAGATCAGCTCAGTTCGTAGAACCTTCACCTTCCCTGCAGAATCTTTGCTTCACTTTGGCAACGTATCACCAGGAACCCTGTTTAAAACGCTTGCTGCCTTATAGTGAGGGAACTGGTGCAGCTGTCCTGATTGGCTCATAAGTGTGCAGCGGTGTGACTGATTGGCTCATAAGCGTGCAGCAGTCCTGATTGGCTCATAAGTGTGCAACTGATTGGCTCATATGTGTGCAGCGGTGTGACTGATTGGATCATAAGGTGTGACTGTTGCTATGGTATCGGAGAAAGGCATTTGGGATTAAATGCTGAGACGGGGTGGCTCCTGTGCTGGTGCTGATTGGCCAGCAGCTTTGCTGGGCTGCGTACGATTGGCCGGCATCGCCCAGTCACCTGGCATCACAGCGTCTAATCATGCGTTAGCGACCCCTGCTGGTTGCTGTGGCACGCTTGGTCCACCTGTTGAGCTGCACATGAACTGTCCTCCTCCTCCTCTGATCCTTGAGCACGAGCCTGAGTTGCGGCCTGTGGTGTGATAAAAGCAGGAAGTGACATCACCAACTCCAGAGGAGCAGACGGGGACACGATTGGACATCTCACCTGGCGAGATGACGGAACTCTGGGGCAGAAACAGGTGAGTGCGGCGCTCGCAGGTGGTCTGCCGTCACGGCAGGTACGGCACAAACCGCCCCGGTGTCCACCGCAGACGCCTCGCGGACCGACCCCAGCGCCCTGTCTGGGAACCGTCATCTGGGGAATCACCGAAATATCCGCGCCCCGTTCGGGCACGGAACCGGGTCCTGCTCGTCATAGCCGGGACGATGCGTAGTTCTGTGGAATAACAGCGGGGTATCTGGGAAGAGAGGAAGTAAGCCGACAACGTCAGCCAAATGCGTCTGGACCCCAGACTACGGGCGTCGTGCCACCCACAACACGTCTGAACAGTAATCTCTGGATAAACAGGGGGGTGGGCGGCGGGTGTGCCAGGACCCGCCCCACGCAATACCTCATATGCCGTTAGACCCCCGGTGAGATGGTGTTTTACTAGTTACTCATAAGGAACTGAAGGAAAATCAGCGCCAAGTCAGTTAAAATCATCAGTGTCGTAAATCTCCTGAAAATTGTTAGCAGGTGTGTGGCAGCGAGGTCACGATGCAGGTGTCCCACATTTCTGTGGAAATGTTTATTTGGTCATTTTGAGGAACGCGCGCAGCCGGAGTAGCGGCTGTGTGCGTTTCTAAATGAAGGAGGTTAGCGGGGTGAAGCGTTTCCACGGCGACCCTCAGCCCTCGGCAGACCGCCACGTGTGTCGCCGGACGTGTGCGCACCTTAAACGCGCGGACAGGAAGTGGTCTGACTGGGAGAACGAGGGGGAGGATGTTCCGCTCTGGAGGTGGGGGGCGGGGGGTGGGCGAGGGTGGGGGAGGGCGGTCTGGCGGCGTGTTTCCTATGAGCCACTCGTGGCAGGAAGGGCAGCGACAGGTGTGGCTCTTCATCCTTCCTCAGATTCTTCCTCCGTCTCCTTCTCCGCCTCTTCATCCTCCTCTCCTTTATTTTTCCACTCATTCTGACCTTTAAGGAAGGAGTGAGATCTCCCAGAGGCCCCTCCTAACCTCAACCCCCCTCCTCCCTCCATCCCTCCATCTTAACCTCAGAGCTAAATCCCCTGTTCAACCCCAACAGTGACCGTGAAGGCATGGAGCCTTAGGGTTGGGGTTAGAGATTAGCTGAGTATAGGGGTTAAGGCTAGAGTTCAGAGGGAGCTAGGGTTAGAGTGGGTGTGTGTTTGTGTGTATGCATGTGTGAGTGTGTGTGTGTGTGTGTGAGAGAGCATGTGTGCGAGTGTGATTGTGTGTGTGTGTGTGTGTGTGTGTGTGTGTGTAATTGTGTGAGTGTATGTGTGTGTGTGGAGGGACCCTGGGAAAGAAACATTTGGGTTGGCCACTGACTCTGCTCAAGTCTTCAGTGGAGGCATTTGTTTTATCATGTCAGTCGGTGTGTTTATGATATGAACTGTGTGTGGGTATCTGCGTGAGTTATGGGCTCTTTGTGTTTTCACTGGGTGATGCACTGTTTTTCCGTCTTCCTCTAATCTGTCCTCTCACGTCCAATTTGGGTTCGTTTGCCTGCTAAATATTTCTCTACATCTCAGTCTGTGGTCTAAGGTGGGAGGCGAGGAGTGTGTGTGGGTCTGCCTTTTTGTTTGTTTAATGTTATATATGTGTGCTGTACTAAACTAATACTTACAGGCGGGGGGGGGGGGGGGGGGGGCAGAGTGAAGTCACTGTTGAGATGGGGGAGTTAGAGGTCCCCACCCTTAAGCTTCATTCCTGAATTTAGGAAAATTCAGAGTTCCAGGGCATCCCATAACTCCTTGAGAAAGGTCCGGGACAGTCTCAAAAGTACATCGCTTCTTTAAGGATGTTCTGTGCCTGTGTGATGGGGTCGTGCATCTAAAACAACTCGCAGTCATAATCGTTAGTTTCAGGCCCTTTATACACGACCCTCCTGCGTGTTGGCCACATGCATTCATCTACATACTACACACACATTTTAGCCATGAGAAACAAATGCGCAACCTTACTGGACTCTGCCCAAGAACGGCTGGCAGTTCATTTAGTTATTATCACATTTATTTAGATGATGCCATTTTCTTTTTTTCTTGTTTGAGTTTGGCATTTATACTTGGTTTTATGGGATTGAAGTTTTTTTGTTTTTTTTTGAGGTTTCATGACTTTTGGGAAGGGCATTTCAGGGTCAAGGAGCCAACCTACCCGGCCAATCCTCGACAGCCATCATGTGAAAATGTCCTGAATCTCTGTTTGTCCAGTGGAAGGTGGTAGGCGGGAAGGAAATATCCTGACAAGACCTTCCTTTTAGGGGGGTGGGGGGTGGGGGGGGTTGGGGGTGGGGGGAGGGGGTTTGTCCTTGTCCAATTACGTTCCGTGTAGCCCAGGAACATGGTGGCCTGCTGCACTGCTGAGCGTTAGACTTCAGGTATGTTCTATAGTCAGGTGGGTTCTGAGGTCAGGTGGGCTCAGGTAGGGTCTGAAGTTTGGAGGAGACAGGACAGGGCTGGCTGAGAGCAATTGAAAATCTTCTTTGGGGGCCCCATTTTGTGGTATATCCTTCCCAGGACAGGGTGGGTGGCGGGGTTGGATGGGGGGGGGGTCTCCAGGGAGATGGGCCCATGGTGGGGGGGCCTAACTTACCAGCTCTGAGAACCTTGTGGAGGACACACGTGTGTTGCCCTGTTTGGATGGTTTTACCTGCTCAGTGCAGGACTGCTGGCAGCCCAGCCTGCCTGTGAGACGGTTTCACACTCTTAAATCGGGGGGGGAACCCCCTTCTGCACCTGGGTTTCACACCAACGTCTGTGCTTAGTTACTCTAATTATTTAATTGGCCCAATCATTGAACAAATGAGTGGGCCAATTAAATAACTATGTGCAGAAGCTCATTAATGAATGACAGCAGGATTACTCTGATGAGTCAGCCGACAGGAATGAGAACCCCCCCGCCCCCCCATCTTAGACTCATGGACGAGCGCAGCGTGGCGGTTTTGGTGCCGGGGAGGAGGGCGTTGGTTAAGTTCTTCTCTGGCTGTGAGAAAGAGAGGAGGGATTTTGATTTGGAGAGTCACTGGACAATGAAAAGTATAACCTGGCGCCATGTCTTGTGTGTGTTGGCAGAAGGCTGGTGTCGGGAGGACCGTTGAGCTCAGAGACGGTGATTATCTCCAGGGAAAACCATAAAATGTGGTGTTTGGGCACTGGAGCCCGTGTAGGCCGGAGGGGTACTGCAGATTTTAAGATTTATTGATATTTACACGGGACCTCTACCATCTCTCTCTCTCTCTGGCTCTTTCTCCATCTCCACCCCAGAATGCAATCTCGTTGCTAAGGTGGAGTTGCCTGAAAGCTGTGTTCATGGCTGCCCTGTGTGTCCTGTAGAGTGGCCCTGTGTTCATGACTGCCCTGTGTGTCCTGTAGAGTGGCCCTG
>CM077289.1:64373599-64403599 GCA_039654925.1 Anguilla pacifica | reverse complement strand
GGGGCCAGGAAACGGCTCGTTTCCGCGCGAACGACACGCTTCCACGGCAGACGCAGGTACGTCTTCCCACGACGCTGCTCGGAACATCTGGTGACCGCTTCCTGTGGGGGGGGGGGGGGGGGCTAAAACCGTGAATTAATCTGTGTTAAAAATTCCTGGTATCGCTAAAATCATGAATTAATCTGTGTTAGAACATCTTGGTATGGATAAAACCGTGAATTAATTTATTTCAGTGCTAATTTGAGGGTATTTACACCTCAATCAGGTGAATCACATTGGAATTGCAGCTCTTTTAATACATAAATCCCTCCATTTTAGGGGAGCAAAAGTATTTGGACAATTGGCCGCTCAGCTGTTTCTTGACCAGCTGAGTATTTTTGCACCATTGGTTCATGCATAAGAAAGCTAACAAAAGGTCTAGAGTTGACTCTAGGTGTGGTGTTTGTCTTTCTGTGGATGCTGTCTCGCAGCATGAGGAGGAAAGCTGTGTCAATGGCAGTAAAACAGGCCACCGTGGGGTTTGTGCAGTACATCACTCCTCCCTTTACTGAAGGACAGAACAGGGTGTTAGGAATGGCCAGTCACTGTGCATCAGCCAGTGCCCGTCTAAACATCAGGATTAAAAGCACCCTGTGGTGTGGGAATCCATCTGAAGTCAGGCAGGAAGGAAACATGCTCACCATCCAGCAGTCCTTCTCTCTGGGTCCTGAAGCATCAGAGCAGGCTCTGCCAGCGAAGGCAATCTGAAACAGATGCTTTGGAAGCTGTTGGCTGCTCTCATCGATTCAGTAAACAATTAAATTAGAAAAGCTCACCCTCAGATCCTCATGTTTCCACAGATCGAGCTGAAAGGGAAAGGGGGTTTGCTGTTTTATTGGCCTGAGTAAATACAGCTTAAATTAAATTAAATAGGACTTTAAAAAGCCAACACGATCCAAACCTGCCTTTCTGTCCACACACACACACACACACACACACACATACACACGCACATGCAAGCACACACATGCACACACATGCACACACATGCATAAACGTAAGCACGCACGCGCATGCAACCATGCATGTATGTACATGCATACACACACACACACAAACACATAAAAAGCGTACTATAAATTTGTTTATATTAACAGTGGAATCACAGTAGATATTGTAGTTTTTGCCAGAGTTTTTACACATGAATTTATAATGACTGATGGGAAAAAACGCAGACAGTCTGAGGACAACGCCCGGACTCTGTGCCGTCTTTGAGCTCACGCTGAGCTATTAATTGCTCATGGAAATTTGAGGAAAGTCACACACTGTGACCTCGGAATACCACACTGAAAAAGAAGGAAATTCCAAAGAAAAGGAGGAGAGAGAAGAGGAGAAGCGGAGTGGCGTTGGGAGCAGAGGGGAGGTGCGGGACAGAAGCGCATGCTCGGCTCGCGGGAGGCCATGTGAGGAGGAGAGAGAGGCGCTATAAGCTCCTGTAAACACGCAGACGAAACGCTGCCTCATCTCAAACAGGAAATTTCCTCGCTTTGTTTCTTTGTTTCTACAGCCCCCTGCCTGCCTGCCTGCCTGGCCGCCAACTGCAGCTAGATGGATCACCCCCCTCCCCACCCCCCACCCCCCCACCCCTCAGAACTGTGTGAACCCCTCCGAGAGCCGTCTGTAAGCACAACCCCTCCCCAGACCCGTCTAGGCAATTTTTCAACCTGTTGTTTACCCAACATTTACCTCACGCTGCTCTTAGAAATATTATTTTTCAATTCAGCCATTTAGCAGATTCTTTTAATACTTTTGATCCAAAGCTACTTTGAGTAAATCGCCTCTCAAGCTGAAGATCAGCAAAGCGGCGATCAAATCATAGCCATCGCAGAAACGGGCGCCGCAAGATTCGCTAAAAAAATGGAGAGAAAGGTTGGAGGGGGTGTGCTTGTTCACATGTAACTCTGCTCAGAGGTATATTAAAATGATCCAGTTTTGGGTATGCTTTGTGTATTCAGTGATATAACATGTCATTGGCCTACAGCCACACCATGTGTAGCATTATACCAAATTTTCATACAATGAGAAAGGCCAATCAGAAACACAGCAGGATAGTGACATGGGCCAATCAGAAACACAGTAGGATAGTGACCTGGGCCAATCAGAAACACAGGAGGATAGTGACATGGGCCAATCAGAAAGGCAGTAAGGTGTTGGAGGTAGGGGTTAAGGTAGAGTAGAGGGCTGCTGGTAGAGCATCCTGCTTTCAGGACCACGGACAGTGTTGGACTCGCCTACAGGCAGCACAGCTGAGGCTGAATCTACAGACAGCACAGCTCAGGCTGGATCTACAGGCAGCACAGCTCAGGCTGAATCTACAGACAGCACAGCTCAGGCTGGATCTACAGGCAGCACAGCTCAGGCTGAATCTACAGGCAGCACAGCTCAGGCTGAATCTACAGGCCGCACAGCTCAGGCTGCAGGCTGACCCTACAGGCTGAGGTTAATTAGTTGGGTCAGGGCCTGCATGTGAAGGCACAGCCTGCTGTAAGTAGAGACAGAAACCTGATAGAGACAGGATCACAGTGGAGAAAGTGCTGTGGTGGGGAGGAGAGTGGAATCCTCAGCTGAACTGGGGGGTTTGTTTACAGGTGGAGAGCTGGCCGCGCTCTGAACCTCACCCCACAGTCTGGGGCTTAAAGGCTCAGAGACAAATAACCGGCATAATTAACGCAGTCATTACAGTCCTGCGGGTCACTCAGTACAGGGGGGGCTGTGTTACAGTGGGACGATGACTGAGGATGTCCAAAGTTCAGCATTGCAGGGATTTTTGAAAACGATTTCCCCTCCATTATAATTAGTTTTACCGAAGGCTAGGAAATGTAATTTAGTTACGTTTCTTTGTTTTAGCTGTGTGCGAGTCACAGCTGGCTGACCGGCGGCCTCTGCAGAGAGCTGGCGGGGCAAGCGTGTGATCCCAGCAGGACGCTCTCCCCGCCCTGAACACGCGGCCCTGGACCCGCTGACCTCTCCCCGCCCTGAACACGCGGCTGAACGCGCGGCCCTGGACACGAGGCCCTGAACACGCGGCCCTGAACCCTCTGTTACAGTCTCACACAGGGAGTATGTGGCAGGCCTAAGCTGGCATTTCCCCTGCCAGAGCCAGCTGCTTCCTGCGGGCACGCTCGGACCCCTGAAGGCCGACGCCTCGGCCTGGTGAGCAGCTCCACGGACCTTCTGCACGATGCTCTGCTGCCAGGCAACACCGAATGAGGCGGCTGCACTTTTCATCGCGGTCAGGAGTGATATTTACTCCGGTCTGACGGTGGTGTTTTGCAAAGTACGGCGTGCTAGATTGCCTTTTCCTCCGATTGCTTCCTGGCATCGAACACGGAACTGTGGGAATGTTCTGGGGGTCACACGCAGTTTCCCGTTGTTGAATCCCCAGTCCGTGGTTTGAGGTTTCTCTGGAATATTCTCTGGAAGCCTGAAGTCAGGGCATTGTGGGAGATGGCTTTGGAGAACCACCTTGAGCGTTGCCAGACCCTTTCACAGCCATCTAAAATGTTTATAAGCAGTTGGTTCAAGTATTCTTTGCTCGACTAAGGCTCCATATAATGGGTGTGTGTCTGACCACAAAAATAAATCTTTGTCAGATTTTCCTAGTCTGACAAAACCCAAACCAAAACGTGCACATAAAAAAGTGAACATTACCCATCAAAACACCATACAAAAGAACAACAAACAAAAAAAATCACCAAACAAAGCCACAAAAGTGTGTATCATCATGCACAGCTCAGGCTGAATCTACAGGCAGCACAGCTGAGGCTGAATCTACAGGCAGCACAGCTCAGGCTGGAGGCTGATCTAAATTCAGCAAATGCATCTCCTCCCTCCTTCAGCTGCAGCAGGGCTAAGGTTGGGCTCAGGCTGGTGGAGGCAGTCAGATCATTGGCAGATCTGTAAGGCAGAGCACCAAACCACATGGAGAGAGAGAGAGAGAGAGAAGCACAGATCACCATGGCAAAATACATATGTACCTGCATACTACTTTCAGCACTTTCTAGCTGGGGTCAAAGGTCACCGCATCAGGATCTATTATGGGATTTGTAGGCGAAATGAGGCCTCTGTGACCGGGGTCAAGGGTCACCGCATGAGCATAAAACTCGCCCCGCTGTCTCTGTTCTCGTCTGGTCAGCCCTGATGCCAGGGCCGTGCAGAGGGGATCAGGAATTCTGGGATTTGTAGTCCTGAGTCATGCCTCATTGCTCTCAACCTGTTTCGCAGATGTGCTCCTCCAGAGCATAACATGTACAACACATGTTTTACACATGATCTGTCCGTGTGTTCTCACATGTGACACGGTCGCCCCGCTGGGTTTTTGATGGTGGATTTCCGGGTAAATACCCGGCTCACTGGGCGCCCCGGCGGTGGAGACCCAGGCTCGCAGCTGTCCCGCTGCCGAAAAACGACCCGGGCAAATCCCAAAAAACGGAATGCTACGAAAATCAGAACAAACACGACGATTAGGGCAGAGCTTCGCTGTGCAGTCAGTTCTTTTAGCTTTTTCTAAATTATACTGTTTTGTGTGACTCAACTCATGCACAATATGCTGCAGATGTGGATTCGCAAGATATTAAAATATCCAACATCACAGAGTCAGATACATCAGAGTCGTCAGACCTATCCTGAAATGTACTGACATTGTTTTGGAAATTGTACTTTATAAGTCAGATAAAAGCAGGAAATATTTGCAGCATGAGCTCAGAGTTGTTCTCAATCCCTGAAGCCCTCCGAAGGCTCTGACTCTCGGCCTCCATGGCACACGGGATCAGATGCATCTGTTTCTGTTTTGGCTCGCTGACGTCTCTTGCCTGCCAGTGAATGGAGACCCCTCGCGTCTGTTACCGTTACGACAGCGCCGGATTCTGTACGTCTGAGCAGGCACAGCTGCTGGAGTTCTCTGACGCTTCACGTGTAGTCATGAACGGACAGTAGAATGACTCTGTCGGGAGCGAGACTCCATTTCGCAAGAGGGAAACGGGATATTCAGTGAGGTAGACCACCACTGTGACCTCATCATTTTTTTGGACGCATTCGCCGTTCCATTTTTGTTTAGTGTTCTCGTTATGCGCGGAACACTGAGAAGACTAACGCACAACTCACGTGCAGGGGGACTGACCACCGTCTCACCTCAGCGATTCTGATGTATTCCCTTGCCGTGTAATGCAATATGCTCTTTTAGTCCAACCCAAAATAACCTTTGCAAATTGCAAAAACTCTCTCTTGACTGCAAATCCTGCCCTGTGAGTCATTGTATGTTTTTTTTTCCTTATAGAAAACAGATTGTGTGAGTTTATTGTTCTTTTCTTTTTTCTTGAAACTGCCTGGATCAAAACATCTTTTGGCCAAATGCATCACATTTTCGAAAATTGCCTGCTTGAGGAAGAAAGAACATATTACGTAAAACTTATTTATGAATGTGTTTTGGCTGTCCAGCTAAAGAACTATGGCCTATTTGACAACCAGTAGTAGTAAAGCAGATATTCACAAGCTTTAAAAATAACACATGCTAATGCCTGGCTTGATTAATGTACTGCAAATGTTGGCTTTTGCGCCCTGATTTTGATGTGGTTGGCCATCTGCATGTGAATTCGTCGAACTGGTCAGCCCCAAACGGAACGCGCTCATTGATTCATAACACGTTTGGCCTCTGCACGGTTTGTCAGTTCACTTCGGACATTCCGATGACGAAACGAGGACACGGAAGACAAACTGAAACGGCGGAAATACCGCACGACTGGCGCACAGCTACAGTCAATATTCAGCACACACTTTAATATAATAACATATAAATGAACACATAATGGATACGGTACGCATTTCAGGTGTTTGCGGAGTATAGGCAGGAGGAAGACATTCATGTGTGGCTCAGCAGGTGGGCTTCCCGGGTCGACCAGCAGGGGTCAGTGGTGCACACTGAGATTTCTGTCTGACCGACACCCTCCTGTCTCTGGAGCCAAACTAGAGACAGTAGCGCTTCTCCCTGTGGGGCTGCCAATCACAGCTGGCACTGGCACGGTCAGGTTTGATGCCAGTGTGGAGGGGTCCATCTTTGCTCTGGAGCAAAGGATGAGCCACTCAGCACCCCTTGATATATATTTTTTTTTAATTCTGGGAAACTCTGGAGACGGAGCTAAAAGCAGCGGCTGCAGGTGCCTCTCTGCCATGAAGCAGGCAACGGAAAAGAGGTTGTGAAACACGAACGCTGCTGGAATCCATCACCGTAAATATCCAGTGGAGAAAAAAAAGAAGAAAAAAAAGCTGCTTGTTTATAAAAAGAGCACATCCTGAGAACGGAGTGGATGCCAGCGATCAACAGTTTCCAAACCATTTTGCGGAGTGAGTTATGGCCTCTTTGTATGAGCAGCATTTGGCTCCTGACAGGCGGAAAGGGGTTCAGAGGTCCCTCGCTCGTGTTTTTGTTCTTAAAAACTCGAAGCAGGAATGTGTTTATCTGCTGCTAATCAGCGCCAACCCAACACCTTACTCATGCAATGTGAGGACATCGGTTCTGCTCATGCAATGTGAGGACATCGGTTCTGCTCATGTGGGTTAACAGCCCGGGATGAACTGGCTAACCTGCCCAGGGTGTATTTCTGCCTCTTGCCCAATGCATGCTGGGATAGGCTCCAGCCAGCCCCCCCCCCCCCCCCCCCCACACACACACACACAAAGAATGAGTGGGTTAGATAATGGATGGATTGCTTAAGAGCTACTGGAGCTCAAGTGGCCAGTGATGAATAGCAGCCAATCAGCCAAAGTAGACTTCCCAGCGGTTCGAATGTGAAGATGGTGACATTTCAGATCACTTGGACCCATTATGATTCACAGGATGTTCTTACGAGCAGAGAGCAGCATTCTCTCAACCATTTAAAATGGAGGTGGCCGAAGGACCATCGGTTGCAAGTTTAAACTCAACCTTAGTCGTATGTGATGAACACTTTGGAGATAAAGAGGGAAGCATCTCCAACGATATTTCAGGACTTACATATATATATATATATATATATATGTTTGTAACAGCTGTGTCTTCCCAAACATGCACTGGCTGCCCACAAACTCAGATACCCACCTGTGTGCACCCTAACACACCCTGTACACCTTAGAACACTGGGACCTCACAGTCAGAATCCCACACACTCATGGTGATCATGAAGGCCTTCACCAACACTCCTACACAAAGAAATAATTAGAATTATTATAATAATTATAATAACAATCTGTTTTCATCTATGATAATATGATTTATTTTGTATCATTTCTTAACTTTTTTATGATTTCTTTTCACGGTAAACAAGTATGCAATTCTAAATCAAAATCATAAACTATGGGGTTTTCTCTGGGTATTTGCTATTTGAGATCAATTCATGCTTGAAGCACAGAACTGGGTTAGAAGTTTAAAAACAATCATCTTTTTGTTTTTAAAAATAACTCCTCATATGGGTGATTCTTGCTGAGACTGGACAGGCTTGCGTCGATATGAAAAACCATTCTGGGGCCGTTATCACTTTGAAACGAAGTTCAGCACGCAGGAAAGCTGAAGATGTCTCACTCTGTTCAGAGACTCCATCTGTCACTGATAATGATGTCACGCCTCAGCGCGATCGGCGCCTCGCCCTCCCGGATCTGACAAATGTTCGTTTTTCACCGGGCGGACGATCGCAGGAATGCGCCCCGCCTCGGCCCACGCATTCGCGCACGATGCGCACGTGCCGCGTAGCGCGCGCAAAACCGCACGGGTCTGCCCGGCGGAGGAGAAAGACTCAGCGATGTCGCCGCCCGTTCTGCACCACACGGACTGAAACTGAGTTCTACTTAACTTTGGCATTTCCAGTGCACTATGCAGGTGCACTAAAAGTGCTTTAGTGCAAAAGTGCAATATTCTGGTGCATGGTGCAGACGTGCTGTAAAAGTGCTTTAGTGCAGAAGTGCAATATTCTGGTGCATGGTGCAGACGTGGTGTAAAAGTGCTTTTGTGTTGTTTATTACACAATCAGCAGATGCTGATGTGGCTGAAGCTGCTGTGCAGACCAGGGCAGAGCACTCCTTCACAAGCCCAGCCTGTTTTGGCAGGTCGCTCACATTTCTGATATATATCACATGGGAGCTTCTTCACATGCCGACGAATGTTTCAGCTTTTCAAACAGATGCTGTAAGAATACAGTGTGTTCTGTGATCCTGGCAACACACGGTTAAAGAAAGTGTGGTAATACCCCCCCGAAAGCATCTGAAATGCCAAAAGTGGAGTTTTAAAATAAAATGAGAATGATAAATGGTGTCTGCCAGCCTTGAGTTTCAAAGCTCAGGTGCTGAATGAATCTCTGGTTTTGGTGTACGGAGCCAAAGTTGTAGCTGCCAAAATAAACTCACATGACTCTCAAATGTGAATACATCCTTCAATGCATTACTAAGGAATAGCTGACCTGTTACGAACTGTTTTGAATGATGTATTTACATTTTTTTTTAATGAGTGAGGCTTATTCTTCTTCTTCGTGTTATCAGGAGTTTGATAATATATATCGCAACAGAATACCTCACCGCAATTTTATTTATAAGAACATTATGTTGGGTAATATATTAATTTAAAAGCATCCAGTGAAGCAAATGAGAAAAAACACTCATAATTCATGTATATACTAATGATATTTTCATCTTGCACTGACTGGTGTTTTAAAACTGAACTGAAATGTCCCCTTCAACTGAAATTATTTGAAACACATTTCAAACTCCTTATTTTGGTGGATTTTAAGTTTCAAAAGGCATTATTCCAACAGTGCAGAAAAGGGTCACCAGAGATTTTAGGAAAAATCAAGGTGTTGTTTCTTTCATAATTCTCAATACTGAAAAATATGATAACCATAATTTTATATTATCAAAATTCAAATTTAATTTGGATTAGAACATAGCTCAAATCGAAAGGACAGTTTACAGCTTTTAGTTGATAAAACCACCCAGGAAGTTAAGCTTGTGCTGTGTCCATCTCTCTGTTTCCGACAAACATCTGGAGAAGAATGAACTTTTTCTGAATTTTTCTGAACACGTCATGGAGTGAGACCATTAGCGGGAAGCAACTAAAAGGATGCTGGCCAGCTGGCGAACATACAGAATTCAACTTTATACAACAATCCTTTCACAACGAACGCTGCAGACACCGTCTTCCGCCCCAGGGCTCTTGTCGTCTCCGTCAAATTCAGCTCGGGCTCAATTCAGCTCAATTCAGCTCGGGCTCAATTCAGCTCAATTCAGCTCAGTCTCAATTCAGCTCAATTCAGCTCGGGCTCAATTCAGCTCAATTCAGCTCAGTCTCAATTCAGCTCAATTCAGCTCAGTCTCAATTCAGCTCAATTCAGCTCGGGCTCAATTCAGCTCAATTCAGCTCAGTCTCAATTCAGCTCAATTCAGCTCAGTCTCAATTCAGCTCAATTCAGCTCAGTCTCAATTCAGCTCAATTCAGCTCAGTCTCAATACAGCTCAATTCAGCTCAGTCTCAATTCAGCTCAATTCAGCTCAGGTCCCTTGCATTCATTCATTTTCTGCTCAAATTGAAATTAAGATTTAGAAAAGATGTTACACAAATCTAATATACACACATGCATATATGTGTTGTATTTATTTCATTTTAAAATACAATATGCATTGCATCTCCCCTGTGTAAAATAATTGTAAATAAAATAATTAATTCCTCTGTTAACTGTATTTTTGGATACAAATATATTACAATGTCTACAATGTCAATGACCATGACTATTACAGCAAATGCACACATGACAGCAGTATTTTCAGATGAACTTGGCCCAAGTGTAATTCTTGATATACTGTACAGTATATTCCTGATATTCCTGAATTACTATACAGTATATTAATATTTATCTTCAGCTGCATTGCCTCATTAATAGTGTCCAAACAGAGCAGTTCTCCAGGACAGATTTTATAAGAGTGCCTGCGATGACCAGGGTGCATTCAGTACAGTAAAACAGGATCAAATCTTGAACACAAATTATGCTTTTTTTAATTAAAAAATTATACATATTAATGGAGACAAACCCATGAATCTTTCTGGCTTTCCATTCTACAATGCAAATTGAAAGAAGTCCCTGTTATTCTAGGTTGTTAAAAATTTCTTTATTGACCACTTATTGTTTCATACAATATGTTTGTTATTACAATGCAAACAATGTAGGTACCTGTGTTTCCTGGCCAAAGGGCGTTTTCATTTTAAATTCTGATGAAATTAAAACAACAATGTCAGAAACGGAACTTTGTGTAGCTGTGGAAACATGTGAGATCATGGTTAAATGTTTTACCCAGGGGATCTACAAAAATTTTATTACTTGTGTTTGTAAAATTTTAAGGGCACAGAGATATGGATTTAATTATTATTTTCCTCATACATAATGCCAGTTTCAGCGTGTTGTTAACTGCCGTTCCCCGTGGTACGATATATTCATTCATATAAATAGAATGAGTTGACTGAGTAATTTGTTCCTTGGCCGTTAGAGTGCTCCTTGGCATCGTTGATTACAAGGAAGGAACTAAACGCAGTGTGCGTTTAAAGTGCTTACTGGATTGAAGACTCGCATTGTGTTTTCTAGGATACACACTGAACCAGACTTGCGCTTTTCAGACCACGAAATCCCTTGGCAATTAACTCGTTAACAAAGAAACGGAAGTGGCGTTGTATTAATTTAACGTTCCCTCTGCTGATTCAATGCAGACCGCTGCTAAACAATCGCCTAACAACCACAGTCCTACAACTGGGCAAATATTATTTTACACCTTTTTATTTTTTATTTTTTATCCTCAGTGCAGTGTTTTGGGAAAAAAATTATTGGAAAAATAGACATACAATGTACATTGTTTACAAAAAAACAACAGGATATAAACATCACATTTTGCATTATTTTCTTATGTAATATTAACAATAGAAAGAAAATATTCCTTCAATATAAGGGCTAGGGGATTAGGTTTAAATTAAAGAGTTTTTTTTTTGTTATAAATACAAAGAGTGCAATCTTTTACACTTGTTGACTGCATGCCCTTGAGATAACGTATTTTCAGCGTGACCGCTTTAAATGTCTTCAGTTCTACTGCCCTCTAGTGGTACAGAGCGTTGCTGCCATTCCATTTGTCCTGAGTCTCCACTGGATTGCGATACTGGCCTACTACTTTGCCTGAACAGCAATAGATTTGACCCCAAACCCTTTTGGAAAGCACGTTCCATGCAGAAAGCAGAAGTCAGAGAGGTAAATGAATGTCTAAATGTGACGGATGGAAGAAGCTTCCGAACAGGAAGTGAGTTAAGCTGTGCTAAGGGCAAAGTCCTGTACAGGCCTCACATGGCTAATGCCTCAGACTCAGGGATTAAAATCCTCTGCTCTTCACTTTTCTGCTTCAATCCTACACGCCAGCTCGACCACTCCGCTCTGCCGCAGCAGGGCGACTTGCACTCCCTGCCATCTGGGTGAACAGTTCTCGCTCGTCCCAGCCAAAGAGCTCCTCTACCCGAGCTCCCCAGTGGTCGAACGAACTCCCCGTTCCTCTACGGACCACTCAGTCATTTCCCATCTTCCGCTGTGGTCTGAAGACACATCTCTTCAGAATGTATCTGGACTAACTGTCAGTATTCTGCAGGGCACTCCCAATCTAGGATCGCTCTTATCACTTCTATCCTCCGAATTTGTTCCTGTAGTACTTTCATGCTTACACTTGTACTTCCATCCAGCACTTATATTGCACTTGTATCATTATCTTGATCTTGTAGCTCATTGTCATGCCTCCTAGCTTGACTTACTATAATTTTCTGACCTAGCCTATGCTTACTGCGTGAACTGTGTTCATGGTTGCGAATAACTGTTACATGATGAGCATTGTACCTTATCGGACCTGTGTTTTGTAGTTGTTCCAATGACGTTTGGTATGCACTTATTGGATGTCGTCACTTCGGATAAAAGCGTCTGCCAAATGAATGGAATTTAATTTAGGCTTTCCCTATCCATTTACAGGGCATTGCCATGTTGTTTACCTAGGACTCGTAGTTTTGAAAAGCCTTTGATAAAGACCAAGCAGGTGAACAAGCTAAAGGATCCTAACATAACAGAGACCAGAGTGTCTGGAGCCTGAGAAGGGAAACTTCAAACGTCACCAAGTTCCAGGATGTTCAGAACGACATTAGTACCTACCCAGGATCTTCTGTAAATCATTCATACGGTGTGATCATTGGAGCATACGGTGTGATCATTGCCTGTAGATGGGGAGGGGCGATACCATTCACCACTTGGTCTGTCAGTGTGAGCGATTTTTAACTGGACATGAGCACCATTCACTCACTATCTGTAATATCATCCGCTTTTTATAGAATTACTATTTTTTTCTGATGGCCTTTTTGGCCAGAGCAGTATTGTTAACATTCCCTGGGAGTCCTTAGCTGTTTGTGTTTGAAGGAATCTGGGAAAGGTGGCCAAAAAAGTAGTGAACAGGAAAATCATACTTCAGATTGACTGCAGAAGTGATTTCCTGTAGCTAGACAATGTTTCCAACTCTTTACTTTCCAAATTGGCTGAACTATCCCTGACTGTCCCTGACACATACGATTTAAATGCCAACTGCCAATTTGAATTTTTCCAAGAGGAGATTCCTATAAACTTGTTGACTTAATACAAAAAAAGCACACAGTCCAAGCTCTGAAATGATGGGCACATTGTATTCTAGAGTGAAAACAGCCACGGATGCGTTTCCTCATAATGCAGTTAAGTTGTTTCTGGTTTTGAGACAACGCCATAGCTTTGACGTATTTGGCGTACGCGATTATGAGTGATCGCGTCACTTTCTTTTCTTTTTTTTTTGCATATGAGATTCTTTTTATCTGTCCAGCAACACTGGTATGCTTAAATGTCTTTGGCTGTCCAATTTAAACACTTAACAGTCAGCTCCTAAACAAATAATGTAAGGCTGTAAGACAAAATAGGAAAGTTTTTTATTTAGTTTGAATGAGAGGCAGAGCACAAAGCAATTATTAATCCAACGATTAATCCCACAAACAAAAACTATTGGTGTAAAATGCATGACATTTTATGAGTATGACAGGCCTATTATTTTATTTAAGTATATTACCCTTAATGTATGCATAACAGTTTAAAGGTAGGTATACTAGGTGATATAGTAAAGTAATTCTAAATTGCAACTTGGTCTCCCAACTCTCGGCCTGATTTAAAGTTCTCAAAGCGTATTTACGGCAAATGAGAATGTATCTACCCTGACTTCCTGTTCCGGTTGAGAGTTGCTAGTGTGGAGTTTTAATTTAACAGCAGTGGTCGGCCAGTAACCGTGTAAATTCGGTTTCATTAGATTCCATCGCAGGTATAACTTTGGTTATGGTGAATCCACCATCTTATGTGGTATATTTGACTTCACATTAATCGCAATTTGTGGTAGCTAATAAGTTATTAAGTATTGCTAATAAGTATTACAGCTGTTATTAGCTGCAGTAGAAGCGAGGGATGCTTTGAACTGCTAGCTAACGTTACAGTTACCAAGTGACGAAGTAAACCCGTTTCCCTTTGTAAGAAAGGAAAAGACTCTTTAATCTAGTGTGGCGATGAGTGGCTATTTAGCAAGCTAGCTCAATTTAAATAATAAAACGACACACACATTGTTGTATTGGCGTTCTTGCTGGTTAGCCAAATGACGTGAGGATATATAATGGAAGAAGAGGGGAAAGTTTCAGCATGTTCGGCAGCTGAAGATACTTCTGCCAAAGAAGAAATATGGTGCTTGAGAAGAGTCGGGAAGACTTCAGATTGGCTTCGCCTGTTCGAGGATACCGAGGTAACGGTGGCTAGTTGGCTAGCCTAACGTTAGTCCACTCTTTCACAATAGCGCTTGCTAGCTGTTACCGTTAACCGCCATGATAGCATGCTATATTATAACTGCTCAAATCATCTTAATGAAATAGCCGCTAGCTAATGGCCAATTACTTGACCACATTGCTATGGTCAATTGTTTTTGTCTGTTAGTCTACTGACGCTAATTTATGTTAGCTGGCTAGCTAGGAGCTGTTGCAGGTAACTTCACTGGCTCTAGCGGTAAGTTAGCAAGTAAATAACTGCAATATTTTGTAGCCAGCTAGGTAGACTAATGTTATGTAAACAGCGTAGATTAGCAGGCTATGTGTGTAGCGTATGCATAAGTCCGTTAGAACTTGCTAGGTCCAGCTTGGCCTGGATGCGTAGCATAGAGGCTATGTGGATAATTTAAAAATCATAATAAATATCACAATATGGCATGTCTTAGCTACCAAAGTCGAGTGGTATCAGAATATATGGTTTTTAAATGGTTGTTAAAATGGTAACTTGTGTATAAGTTCATTTAAAAATCGATTGGATACCTTGTTTATTATTTTCATTGACGGAGACCCGCGCGCTGGATAAGATAGCTAGTTCATTTGTAAATGACGAGCTTGGGTGGCCTCAACGGCCTGTTCGTTATTATTTACTATTTTAATTTTGCTATTTAAATTTTTAGACTCCGGCGTTTAGGGGACAGGTGCCATGTCCTTGCTCACCTGGGTACGGTGCATTTGACACCATGGGCTTCTGCGTTTGCAGGTGACGCTCGGACGATCCTTGAACGTGACTTACCAGCTGCTCTCTCGGTCCTGTCCCTTAATGATATCCAGACAGCACTGCGTGTTCAAGCAAAATGACGACGGGCAGTGGACGCTAACGGACAAAAAGGTACGGGGGGGGGGCTGTCCAGAGCGTGGTGAAAGTGCTGCTCCTGCAGACTCGTGCATGTAGAGGAGCCACATGCAGGTGATCTACAGCCATGGTCCTGTACAGAGCAAGCTTGAGATGTGTGTAAAGAGTCAGGTGATGAGCTTTAAGCCCAGGGTGTTAAACGGAGGGAGAGGAGGGCGTGGCGCTGAAACAGACTTTGTTTCCCGCAGAGCCTGAACGGCGTGTGGGTGAACGGAGAGCGCCTCACAGCCGACCGGGCGTGGCCCCTCAGCGCCGGCGACTCGGTGCGGCTGGGCTTCCCCGTGGAGGGGGCGCCGGCGGAGTTCGAGTACGTGCTGGTGCGGGACGCCCTGCAGACCGTGCGGCCCTTCCTGGTCCCGCCGCGGGGCGGGGCGGAGGCCACGGCCACGCCCAGAGCCAAGAAGAGCAAGCGGAAGCTGGAGGAGGCGGAGCCTGAGACCGAGCCGTCCCGGGCCAAGCTGTTCCGCTGTGCCAGCGAGGACCGGTCCCTGGCCGAGCCCTGCCCGCTGACCCTAACGCAGCCCGGGGGCGAGGTCCCGGGCCCCAGCGTGCCTGCCACGGGGCCCCGCGGCAACCTGAGCCCCGCCCATCCCCGTCCCCATGGCGACAGCCACAGCCCGCGGCCCGGCACCGAGCGGGACCTGCGGTCGGACGACTCTCTGTGCCGCGAGGAGGTGTGTCTACAGGCGAAGGAGAGAAACGCTTAAATAAGATTAAGTTAAAGATAATGAACCATCCACCCCGCGGGAGAGATGTTCAGTGTGCTGAGTGAAATGTGTGAGAGTTAAAGAGAGAGAGGTCTGCATGTACGCTACATTATAATGCATTTAGTGAGCAGACCCTCTCAGGCAGAGTAAAGTACAGGGCAGCAGAATGTATGTGTTCTCCTGTGCTGTATGAGCCACTGTCACAGACATTGTGAGCATGCCTGTATCAGGCCTGGCCTGTGAGCTTGCTGCTTTCTGCTGGTCTGTGAGCTGCTTTCTGCTCGTCTGTTCGCTGACGTGCGTACTGTTCCCTCTGCAGGTGGGGAGGAGCCTGCAGGAGGAGGAGAAGCTGAAGAAAAGGCTGGAGGAGGCCCTGCAGGAGGTGCCCCAGTTTGTTACTGTGTTGTGATGGCGTTGGGTGGAGCTGGGCTGGAGCTCTGTGTCTGCAGGGTGGAGCTCTGTGTCTGTAGGGTGGAGCTGGGGTGGAGCTGTGTGTCTGTAGGGTGGAGCTGGGGTGGAGCTGTGTGTCTGTAGGGTGGAGCTCTGTTTCTGTAGGGTGGAGCTCTGTGTTCGTAGGGTGGAGCTGTGTGTCTGTAGGGTGGAGCTGTGTGTCTGCAGGGTGGAGCTCTGTGTCTGCAGGGTGGAGCTCTGTGTGTCTGCAGGGTGGAGCTGTGTGTCTGCAGGGTGGAGCTGTGTGTCTGCAGGGTGGAGCTCTGTGTGTCTGCAGGGTGGAGCTGTGTGTCTGCAGGGTGGAGCTCTGTGTCTGTAGGGTGGAGCTCTGTGTGTCTGCAGGGTGGAGCTCTGTGTGTCTGTAGGGTGGAGCTGTGTGTCTGCAGGGTGGAGCTGTGTGTCTGTAGGGTGGAGCTCTGTGTGTCTGCAGGGTGGAGCTGTGTGTGTCTGTAGGGTGGAGCTGTGTGTCTGCAGGGTGGAGCTGTGTGTCTGTAGGGTGGAGCTCTGTGTGTCTGTAGGGTGGAGCTGTGTGTCTGCAGGGTGGAGCTGTGTGTCTGTAGGGTGGAGCTGTGTGTCTGCAGGGTGGAGCTGTGTGTCTGCAGGGTGGAGCTGTGTGTGTCTGTAGGGTGGAGCTCTGTGTGTCTGTAGGGTGGAGCTCTGTGTGTCTGCAGGGTGGAGCTGTGTGTCTGTAGGGTGGAGCTGTGTGTCTGTAGGGTGGAGCTCTGTGTCTGCAGGGTGGAGCTGTGTGTGTCTGGAGGATGGAGCTGTGTGTCTGTAGGGTGGAGCTGTGTGTCTGCAGGGTGGAGCTGTGTGTGTCTGGAGGATGGAGCTGTGTGTCTGTAGGGTGGAGCTCTGTGTCTGCAGGGTGGAGCTGTGTGTGTCTGGAGGATGGAGCTGTGTGTCTGTAGGGTGGAGCTGTGTGTCTGCAGGGTGGAGCTCTGTATCTGTAGGGTGGAGCTCTGTGTGTCTGCAGGGTGGAGCTGTGTGTCTGCAGGGTGGAGCTCTGTGTGTCTGTAGGGTGGAGCTGTGTGTGTCTGCAGGGTGGAGCTGTGTGTCTGCAGGGTGGAGCTGTGTGTCTGTAGGGTGGAGCTGTGTGTCTGCAGGTCTTGAACGCCTGCCTCTCGTCCTGTCTCCCGCAGCAGCGGAAGGTGATGGAGGAGCTGAAGTGTTCCCGGCAGGGCTTCGAGCAGATCCTCCAGGCCAAAGACAAGGAGCTGGAGGTGACCAAGGTGAGGCTGCCGCCTCCCCGGACAGCACACTGATCACGGCTCCACAGGGCTCCACAGGGCGCTCCGTCGCTGTCCGTCTGTGGGAGCTAGTCGTAACGTAGCGTGGACGCAGTTTGCCTGTCGGGAAGATGTCCTGGCTGCTCTGCTATGGAATCAGATTTTCGTCAAAAGTATCAACGAAACATCCTTTCAAGTGTCAAACTGGTTTGCTCCCTGCGGAAGCATTTGGAGTCCTGTCAGCTTAGCTGGTGTCAAAGAAATGCTTCCAGGCTTTACAAATGTTTAAAAGTTTTACTTTACTTTACTTTACTGAGTGTGTTGGCAGAGCTCATGTAGCTGGACAGAGGACAGCTGTTTGAGTCATCAGCTGTTGCCTCCACAGGCAGACAGACAGACGGACAGACAGACAGACGGATGTGCGTCAGAGTACTTTGTGTGCGTCAGAATCTCACTTGTGCAATACAGTCCAATGTTTCAAAATATTTCAATTCCATTCCCAGAATATTTATGAAGTAGCAGTAATACATTGGGCCACTGTAAACTTTGTGTGTTTATGACACATTGCTGCTTAATTATGTGTCACACTCGCAGTAAGGGACCTTGTCGCACACTCACAGTAAGGGACCGTGTCGCACACTCACAGTAAGGGACCGTGTCGCGCCCTGTGTTGCAGGAGGAGAAGGAACAGGCTCGGGCTCAGAAGGACGAGGTGGTGATTCAGATGACGGATGTTTTGGAGAACGAGCTGCAGTGCATCATCTGCTCTGAGCTGTTCATCGAGGTACAGATCTCAAGCATGACATCAGTCACACGTTACATTACACTCACGTTACAGTACATTACACATGACATTACATTACAATCGCACGCTACATTGATTACGTTAGTTTACATATTACGTGACGATCACGTTACAGGTTGTCTGTGTGTAAACGTTGCGTGTTAGGTGTGTTAACGCGCTGGTCTCTCGCTCTGGTTAACGCGCTGGTCTCTCGCTCTGGTTAACGCGCTCATTAACGCACTGGTCTCTCGCTGTGTTAACGCGCTGGTCTCTCGCTCTGGTTAACGCGCTCATTAACGCACTGGTCTCTCGCTGTGTTAACGCGCTCATTAACGCACTGGTCTCTCGCTGTGTTAACGGGCTGGTTAACGCGCTCTTTAACGCACTGGTCTCTCGCTGTGTTAACGGGCTGGTTAACGCGCTCTTTAACGCGCTGGTCTCTCGCTGTGTTAACGTGCTGGTTAACGCGCTCTTTAACGCGCTGGTCTCTCGCTGTGTTAACGTGCTGGTTAACGCGCTCTTTAACGCGCTGGTCTCTCGCTGTGTTAACGTGCTGGTTAACGCGCTCTTTAACGCGCTGGTCTCTCGCTGTGTTAACGTGCTGGTTAACGCGCTCTTTAACGCGCTGGTCTCTCGCTGTGTTAACGTGCTGGTTAACGCGCTCTTTAACGTGCTGGTCTCTCGCTGTGTTAACGCGCTCTTTAACGCGCTGGTATCTCGCTGCGTTAACGTGCTGGTTAACGCGCTCTTTAACGCGCTGGTCTCTCGCTGTGTTAACGCGCTGGTCTCTCGCTGTGTTAACGTGCTGGTTAACGCGCTCTTTAACGCGCTGGTCTCTCGCTGTGTGTTAATGCGCTGGTCTCTTGCTCTGTTTAACGCGCTCATTAACGCGCTGGTCTCTCGCTGTTAACGCTCTGGTCTCTCGCTGTGGTAATGCGCTGTGTTAACGCTCTGGTCTCTCGCTGTGTTAACGTGCTGGTTAACGCGCTCTTTAACGCGCTGGCCCGCAGGCAGTCACGCTCAGCTGCGCACACAGCTTCTGCCTGCACTGCATCGGGGCGTGGCGGCAGCGCAGCGGGGCGTGTCCCATCTGCAGGCAGGACATCCTGTCGCAGACGCGCTCGCTGGTGCTGGACAACTGCATCGACCGCATGGTGGAGAGCCTGAGCGCTGAGCTGAAAGAGCGCCGCCAGGACCTCATCGCCCAGCGCAAAGGTGAGAGGTGCGTAGTCACGTTCCCGCGGAAACGGGGCCGAACTCCCGCCACCACCGCCATCCCCGCCATCCACCACGCGGACACACGGCTGCAGGAAATATCAGCCTTATGTATGATGACTAGCCATAAACAATAACTCATATCTAACAAGTTATCACATTTACCCCAAAAATGGATGATGATAATGGTAATCATTTGTGTGTAAGTAGCAAAGTTAATTCATTGGATATTAATTTTCAGTTATTCACCTGGTAAATATAGCGCTGAGTGAATATGTGCACTTATAAGCAGTGAGTTCTGTAGCTACCAGCAGTACTATGTCAGAAGCTATCAACGTGAGTGGCGGTTTTGGGGGAATGTAGGGGAGCGGCTGTTTTAGGGGTGAGTGTAGGGGAGCGGTTGTTTGTGGGGCAGTTGTAGGGGAGCGGCTGTTTTTGGGGGGGGTCTTACCGGGCGTTGTGTGTGTCTCACAGTGCAGCCAGCCGCAGACCCAGTGGTTGTAATCAGTGACGAGGAGAGCCACGGCAGCAGCAGCGTCAGCGGCAGCAGCCTGCTGGATCTCGCCGACACCTTCGACGAGAGCGAGCTCTTCTCCGACGGCCTGTCCCTCGCCTCGCTGGACGAGACCAGCCTCAGCCTCTGGTCCGATGACAGCTTCAGCAGCGAAGATGGTTCCTCCTCCTCCTCCTCCTCCTCTTCCTCCTCCTCCAGCGATGACAACAACGCTTAGGCCCCGCCCACCACAGCTATGGACATGGTGCCTTGGCCCCTCCCACAGCGACCCAGTTAAAGGGAGCTAATAAAAACTGTTCTCTAAAAAAGAAAACTTTAAATAAATCCCATTTTCCTTTACCTCCACGTTCAAATGATTTAGTTTACATTTCATATGATTGTACATTTTTATTGTTTTTTTGTGTTTTTGTTTTGTTATTTTTCCAGAAGTGAATAAAGTAACTTCAAGATACTGGTTGACTGTCCCTCATTAATTTCATTTTGTGAATTCCAGATTAAACACAGATTGTTTTAATGGAACAGTCAGGAGTCTGTCAGTTTGTGAGAATGAGCTTTTGCAAAGCTGGTCTACAGTAGGAGAATACCCTGCGATTGTGATCCTTTAATTTGTGTGTGTGTAGTTCACCTTACCTACAGCAGGGGGCGGCAGATCCTCAGCCAGCCAGAACAGTGGGGTCGGCTGGTGTCAGGCTAACCTGTTCTGTATGGCGGTGCTTTTGAAGAATTCAGCTTTATTTGTAAAGTACCTTTCTGGCCAGCATACCAGGAAAGTAATTCAGTAAGTATTATAATTCATGTAAATTCATTAGTACGCTAATGATATTAGTATTAATGTGCTATAAGAGCTAGCCCTGGCACGGCCATTTCTGTTTTATGATTTCAGAAAGAAAAGTGTGTGGACACTGAGAAATCCCACTTTAGCAAATCTTCTCTCTTTTAAGCAGACCTGCTCAGAAGTTTAACTGTGTTGTCAGGGTGGGATAGATGGCCTTTGACTAAAATAAAATCGTGTGAAATTTGGAGGATGTTTTCATGATTCTTTTTCATTTTTGACTTAATGGATCACTAAAGTAGGTGGTGTAGCTGATGACTGAATTGTTTAATGTGTAGGTTGTGCAGCTTGTAGTCTTGATGACTGAACTGTTTAATATGTAGGTAGTGCTGCTGGTAGTCTTGACGACGGAATTGTTTAATGTGTAGGTGGTGCTGCTGGTAGTCTTGATGACTGAATTGTTTAATGAGTAGGTGGTGCTGCTGGTAGTCTTGATGACTGAATTGTTTAATGAGTAGGTGGTGCTGCTGGTAGTCTTGACGACGGAATTGTTTAATGTGTAGGTGGTGTTGCTGGTAGTCTTGATGACTGAATTGTTTAATGAGTAGGTGGTGCTGCTGGTAGTCTTGATGAGTGTTTCATGAGTAGGTAAGTGTGTGTCAGGCAGGGAGGCCTGCCTCAGTTCAGCTCAGTTCAGCAGGAGGTTTATACTCAGCCAAGCCTTGTGCTGGGAGAGGAGACCACAATGAATGACACCAGGGAGTGGATAAACCTAGCCAAGGCCTCCTATCTGATTGGCTGGGCACAGCCTTGTGATCCCGTTTGATTGGCCAGCTGCCAGACTTGGTGAGACAGATGGCCAGTGGGTGATGTCATGGTTAAGTAAATGTGTCCTCGGGTTTACCTTATCGTATTTAAAGCTCTGCCTCTGCTGCTGACCACTGTAAAATAAAAACACTGTCTGTCTATAGTCAAGATCAGTTGTGAACCATTTAATATTTCTAGTTTTTGAGCATCCAGGCGCATTTCTGGAGTATCCACTCCCAACATGCTCATCCAGTTATTTTTGTGCCCACTCCCAACATTTAAATAAAGTACTCCTATAAATAATAGCCTGTTTCCTCAGAGATAGAAGTCAATACCCACACAAAAATAGGGCATTTAGACTCTACTGTATACTGTAATAGTTTCATTGTAAAAATAAATAAATTAAAAAAAAAATATATATATATATATATATATATATATTAAACGCAGCCGTTTTTTTCCGTGTTTGAAATCTTTAGTCATCTGACTGTAGACGTCGCACCTGCGTGGCAGTTTGTTAATTTGCGGGTTGGTTAGCGCGTGCTCCCACTCCCCTGCTGTAGAGCAGACGTTCGCGCACTCGCGTGCGCGCACGCGCCGGTAATTGATTCGCTCGGGAAAACCAGTTGCCTGGCAACTAATACCAGCTCTTTCTGCGCCTTTCAAGCAAATGGATGTGTGATAACTGTCAGCCAATTGCAGACAGGCGGAACGTATTAATGCTCTCACTCTTATGAGAAACACGGGTCTTCCATCCGACTTTCAGATCCACCTGCAAATAATCTTTATTTAAAGCTTTTTTTCAAAAAAAAAATGTATCTTTATTCAATGGTTATTTAAAGATTTAACCGAGATTGCTTTGAGTACATCATAAACAAGAATGGCATATATTCAATTTACCAGTGCATTAGTTGTCATCGTTGTGGAGCAGTTGGTATCCATGGAGATGTATGATATGGTTCCTTAATCCTTCCTTTAGGGCTATTGGACAGTGCATCATTTTAAACTGAGCAATCAATCACTGACGTACAGCCTAGCTAGTGCACACACCTTTGGGCATGTTCAGCTTCTGAAAATTACAATTCAGACATTTAAATGTTTTGCATCCTAATAACAATGGTTTGTGTTTCTGTGGTGCTTTTCGTCAGATGATCCCAAAAGCTTTCAGCAGTGAGGGGGGAGGGGGAAGGGGGAAGGGGGAGGGGGGGATTGACCTTGACTGCTGCCAGCGTTGAGCACCCGCGAAAACATCACGTCAGCTGGGTGTGAAACGGGGAGATTCAGTAAACCAGAGATGATTCAAACACAGCCAGATTAAGCAGGACTAAATTCTGACACTTTTGAGTTTTTTGTTTTATTGTGTTCATGTCCCAGAGTTTAAAAACTACCTTTATCCTTCAGACAGCGGCGAAATTCCTGCAGGTGACTGAAAATTTGGAGAAATATCTGTTTTGACCAATATTTGGAACAAAATTATTTTACTTTGATTGTATGTCTTAGTTAGTATCATCTTTCTTTCAGAATTCGTAGTGATATTTTTTTCCAAATTTCATGATTATCTGAAGAGATAAAGTATTCAAAATAAATAATATACCCAGGTCTGTGATATACGAGTTAACAGACACTGCTGTGTCTCTGGAACAGTCCTTAGATGCAGGCCTAGGAGACGTGATTGTGTTTATACGCAGGCCTCCAGACACTTGGTTCACAGACAGTGTTTATATCCAGGCTAATAGCAGCCTCTGTCCCAGAAAAACAAAACGTAAGATTCGGTCGGGGCTACAACACTGACGCATCGCCAGTCGCTTCTTGGAAAAAGAGACCTCATCCCGTCATTACCACTGATTATGCAATGACCCTTAACTGAACACTGGGAGTGGTGCTAAGAATGAGTGCAGTGGAAGCTTTGGGACGTGTGTAGCTCTGCAAAGCCAGTGTTTGGGGTGGGGTTTGGGGCGGGGAGCTCCTGTGAGATTCACTTTTGGGATTTTCCGCAGACAGGGCCCACAGTGGAGTAAGAGATGCAGCTGGGTTTAGTAGCAGCCATTTTCACCTGATAATGCTGTTCTCACTGCCGCTCTGTGTCAAATCCGTGAGAGTGTGTGTGTAAGTGTGTGAGAGAGTGTGTGTGTATAAGTGTGTGTGTGTGTGTGTGTGTCTGTGTGTGTATGTGTGTGTGAGAGAGTGTGTGAGTGTGTGTGTAAGTGTGTGTGTGTGTGTGTGTCAGTGTGGTGTGTGAGTGTGTGTGTGTGTGTAAATGTGTGTGTGAGTGTGCGTGTGTGTGTGTGTGTGCAGGCAGGAAGAGGCCCTCCTGCTCAGTGAATGGAAGATGTTGTCATTCACTCCAGAGCTGTGGAGGGGGGGGCGTGTGTGTCTGTCAAGGGTGATTACTCTACTGTGACAGTGATGGGCTGCCCCAGGTTACTACGGGCAACCCCCCCCCCACAAACACACTTGCACACACAAACACACACACGCTCACACACGCTGGGAGGGCCTATGTTGTGGGAGAGGCTGGGCTGTGGGAGGGGTCAGGGTGTGGGAGGGGCCAGGGTGTGGGAGGGACTGGGCTGTGGGAGGGGCAGGGTGTGGGAGGGCCCGGGCAGTCCTGGCTGTGTTTAGTGTAACACTGCTGAGGTGCCGAACGCAGTGTCCTGCTCTGTCTCCCACGCTGTTCCTGTGCTTCTGCAAGCTCGTCACTAGGAGACGCTAGGGTGACACTGAGCAGGGAGGGTTCTGTTGTTTATTTATTTATTTATCGCTTTTCGCCAGTCTGAAAACATTGCCTCAGGACCTTAGAATATCCGTTTGGGTGTGGCCTTCAGAAAGAAACTGTGGGTGTGTGTGTGTGTGTGTGTGTGTGTGCGTGTCTGCATGAGCGTGTGTGTGTTGTGTGTGAGGTTTGTCTCTCCAGCTGTTGGTAGGCCGTATGAGGAAGTGGATGTGACTGAATCAGGATCTAAATTTTATCCTATTGCAAAACTGGCAGTAGCAGCAGTGCTTTGAAGTGTAATTAAGGGCTTGTAGGGGGTGAATGGCATCTTCTCTGCCGCTCTAATCCCCGCCCGTGTGAGGGGTATTTCAGCGCGCTCGTATCCAACGGCCTATTTATAGCTGCCCGCCACTCTGGGGAGGTACGGCGCGAGCTCCACGGCTACAGCTCCGTTTGTGGCGTCCATGTTTTCGGGACATCGCCGACCCTTTCTGACCAATCACGGGACATCGCCGACCCTTCCTGACCAATCACACCAGCCGAGGTGAAGGTGGGTGTGAGCTGATGCCGAAGGCCCAGGCACCTCATCCTCAGTTTGCTGCCATCGTCCGTCAGGGGGGTGGGGTGGTGGGGGGGTAACAGGAGAGCCGCTGGTCATGACACAGTGGGCATCTCCTCCTCTCCTGCTCCAGGAGCGTGGCGCCTCCTCCTGCACAATGGAACCAGAATGTCCAGGAGCGTGGCACCTCCTTCTGCGCCTCGGACCCAGAATGTCCAGGAGTTTTACAGCAGTTATCACTGCACTCACAGTAGTGGAGCAGTAATAATTGCTATAAAATGGTGTTGTTCAGCAGAGGAAGCTGGTTTTGGTCGGGGGACATTAGCGTGACTGTCCTGATTGCACTAATTATATGTTCTTACGTGAGTCCAGAGGATTTGGTAAACCGCTGAATTCAATTTTCGTTCGGCTGTGTAGCACTCGAAGGCGGCCATCCCTGCAGATTGGAAAAAAAACCCGACAATCCATTAGCTCACCGACATGAATCAATACCGTTTCATCTTTCAGTCCCGTTCGGAGCCGTTCTCGGGGAAAGGCGATCCCTTTTTTAACCGGAAACGTGATACGAATGACTAAGCACTTAAGACCAGCTGAGGCCTAATGAATTACTGAAATATTAAATCATGTCACAAATTAATAACCTGAACACAGGAGGGGTTCCTCTTAATATTTAAGTCTAAAAGGGGCTGGGATTCAATCCTCTTTAACAGGAAGTGCTGAAACAGGAAACGCTGAAATGTGACCTCACCTGCCCCGCCCAATCAGTGGCTGAGGTGAACGTATTTATATATTCATGTTCAGTAATAGAAATGTCGGTCCAGTGAGCAGTTTCACATCACCCTGAAATATATTGATCGGATCAATACATGACACCTCAGCAACTTTATTGAGCAGTAAATGGAATTTCTCAGGTGTCCTGTGCCGGGTTTCCAAACTTATGCACATGGCCGCTCTTATTTTATACTTCACTGGGAAACCGGGGCACCTCCAGTAAAAGGTTTTCTAAGCACGACCCAGAACCATATTTATTTGGTTTTATTTTTTGAGCTTTATGCTCATGGCCTTTTGATGGTACACTATTTGACCAAAAATATCTGGACACCCCTTGATCTGGGGCTGTTTCTCATGGTTTGGGCAAGGCCCCTTATTTCCAGTGAAGGAAAATCTTAATGCCACAGAATACAATCACATTCTAGACGATTCTGTGCTTCCCTGACAGTTTGGGGAAGGCCCTTTCCTGTTTCAGCATGACTATGCCACTGGGCACACGGCGTGGTCCATATAGAAATGCTGTCTAGCTTCCTGCCTTGGGGTTGGGCTGCTGACATCACTGCCTCTTCCTGACCATTGTGTGCAGAACAGCAGGGCTGTCCCGCCCAAACCCAAAGACCAATCAGCAGCCGCACAGCAGGGAGGATCGCTGACCTGCCATTGGCCAGCTCATCCACCTGTCGCAGTGTCCCTGCAGTAGGCTGCCAGGTCCGTGCCCATGCTGTGTTCGCCCTCCCACCATCGTTCTGAATAACACAAGCACCAGTTCCTCGTAAGGCACAGATGCTACCGTGCTCAGAGTTCTTCAGATCCTAACCCGCTGTTGAGCCTGATTTTGTCACATCCTTTAGTGTTGTTGACATATTCAACAAATTCATGTCCTGTAAAATGTTGTAAAATTACAATGTGAAGATTTTGTTGCGGAGCTATTGTAACATAATAAACACAGCCTCTTCACCCAGATGCAAACAGGCTGAAAAATCTGTGTGTTTGTGTGCCACACGTTTTTGTGCCAAATTGTACAGGTAGTAGCTACAGCTATGTGTCCTCACCAGTATGTACCCAAATTATTTACGTATCTCTTTATTTTTCTATAAACATTCTTATTATGTTTACATTATTGTAACCTTTCCGGTGCCCCAATTTCCAGCACACTGCTCAGTTTTCTTGGTTTGCAGGCGATATTTACGGCGCACCGGGTTGTAAAACTGTTGTTCAGGACCTGTGTTGCGCTGACGCGCGCAGCGGCGGTTGTCATGACAACGACCTGCTCCCAGAAGAAAACGGACGGGACGGTAAATGTAATTTGCCTGCTTGATAAGTTGACGCTGTTCTTAAAAAACATGTGTCTGTGTCCCTTACAGTTTTATAGAAATTATGAAACGGGCCAGCGGCAAAATATGACGTTTGTACTTCTGCAAACTCGTTAAATACAAGGAATGCAATAGAAATATCCAATTAGCTAGCTAGCCGGCTAGTGCAAGCTACCAAAGTCCTATATCTAGCTTGCAAATTATCTGCCTAGTTTAGCTTTTCTGCTATTGATTTCTAACACAGCGAATGTATTTGAACTACAATAATGCCTAATGTGTTTCCCAGAGAGCTTATTTTTTCACGAAGTATCTGGTCTTCATACTGACTTCCATCTCAAAAAAATAATTTATTGAGAGCTGAACGATTTAAATTGGCCTGTCACGATGCTGTTGTTGGTGTAAAAGATGGAATGAAGTTGATGCAATTGAAGTCATGCTGATATCAAGAACAGAAGCCAGATGGTAAACACAGAAATATTCCTGTTAACACACATGGTAGTAATTGCAGTCCTGTCAGGGGAACTATTCCTGTTAACACAGCTTGCAGTAATTACAAGGGCTTGTCGGGTGATTATTTAAATCAGGTTTTAATTCGGTTTGGTTTTGAGAAAATTGTTTCAGGTTTTTTTTCCCATCAGGTTGGGTATGTGGTTGTCTGTTTGTCTTGTTTCTCGTGACGCATCCTGGAAATCTCTCATCTGAATCTTCATCTTGACTGTCCTCATACAGGAAACTGCAGATGAACAGTAGACCCAGTGAATATGACCTAATTTCAGTCAGACATTGTTATTGTGTGTTTTCTCTTTATCACAGTTTTACTCCTGTGGCTGCCAAGGTTCATGTGTTCAAAGCAGCACATTAATATTTAAATAATCTGAAACTGAGCGAGGAGGATGGGGGCATGTCTCAATGTGAGAAGTATCTATCATTTCAGACGTTTACTGAAATTATATATAGTGCTTTATCTGTCAACAAATGTTTAATAGACCCCTCTTGCCACATTCAGACAGGCCCCTGTCCTCAACACTTGGGGTACCACTCACCACTGTCATATTCATGCTCGATTCTGAATCTGTTTTTTAGGGAAGTTTTGGAACACAAAGGTGAAGATCATCGAGGGCCAGTCAAAGATGTGTGACACGAAGGAGGGCTCGGGGAGGCCGCTGCAGATGTCTCCTCCGCTGGCCAATCAGAACCCCACTGCCGACTCGCGGAAAATGCGCCGGATAATCGCAGAGGATCCGGAATGGTCTCTGGCCACTGTGCCGCTGCTCACCAACCTCTGCCTCACTCACATTATCCAGAACTTCGAAGGTGCGCTTCATTTATTTACTATAATAGAACTTATGTGTAGTGTATGCTGTTTATGTAAAAAAAAAAAAAAAGAAGAAGCTTGTCTGTACATTTTGCCTTAAGTCTGTAACTATAATATTTATATAATGACTAACCAACACTTTTCCTGGAGATCTACCACGTTGTAGGTTTTCGCTCTAACATAGCGAACCTCATTCAACAGTTAGAGATCTCGTTCAGCTACTAATTAGTACAGTCAAATGTGCCAAATTAGGGTCGAAGTGAAAACCAACAGGATGGTAGATCTCCAGGAACAGGGTTGGGCAGCCCTGCTCTAAGTGATTTACACTGGAGAGGATCACCTGTGACCGCTGTGTTTGGTTAGAACCAAAATGTTCTGCTTCCTTTTTTGTGTCTTTTTTAAAACTTCTGTCGCCACAGAGAACCCCCTTCTGGAGCAGCTGCTGCCGGCCCACAAGGCGTACGTCCACGCCCGGCTGTCCACGGCGCTGCCGCTGCGCGTTACCGCCAACCTGATCAGCGACGAGGGCTACTGGCGGCGCTGCTGCGAGCGCCGCTGGGCGCTGAACGACGCCTCGGCCTACGGCGGCAGCTGGAAGCGCATGTTCCTGGAGCGCCACCTGCAGGGCCTGATCGAGCTCTTCATCCCGGACGTGACGGACCCGGCTGCCGTGCTGGAGGCCGTGCCGCACTGCCGCGGCTTCGTCCGCCGGCTGGACGTGTCCCAGCTGCTGCCGCCCATCCGCCAGCCACGCGCCCGCGAGGAGGACGAGGACGAGGCCAGCGACGGCGGCTACGACGGGCCCTCGCTGGACCACTTCGACTTCAGCGTCCTGCTGCCGCAGCTGCAGAACCTGGAGGAGCTGCACGTGGTGTACCGCGTCAGGGGCTGCGGCATGAACTTCGAGTGGAACCTGTTCGAGTTCACCTCCCGCGACTGCCACTCCCTGGCCAAGGCCCTCAAGTCCTGCAAGACCCTGAAGGTACGGTAGGGCCTCCAGCCCTGAACCCCCAAATAGAAACCACATGGTGCTCCTGTGTCTCAGGTGGTCCGGGTGCAGTAGGGTGGTCCTGTGTTCTCTGTAAGACTCTAGTCCTCGCTGTGTCTCAGGTAGACCCGTGTCCTCTGTAAGACGCTGGTCCTCCTGTGTCTCAGGTGGTCCGGGTGCATCAGAGCAAGGTGGATGATGAGCGCTGCCAGGTTCTGGTGCGCAGCCTGCTGGACCACCCCGCCCTGCAGGAGCTCGATCTCTCCCACAACCTGATCGGCGACCGCGGCGCCAAGGCCGTGGGCAAGCTGCTGGGCCGCTGCCGGCTCCAGAGGCTCACGCTGTGCGACAACCGCATCCGGGGGCCCGGGGGCCAGGCGCTGGCCCACGCCCTGGCCAAAAACTCCACCCTCACCGCCCTCAACCTCCGCCTCAACTTCCTGGGCGACGAGGGGGGCCAGGCCGTCGCGCACGCCCTGCTGAAGAACAGGAGCCTGGTGACCGTCCACCTGGGGGCCAATCAGATGACGGAGCCCACGGCCATGGTCCTATCACAGGTGCTGGCCCAGAACAGCGTCCTGCGCGACATCAACCTCTCCTGTAACAGGCTGGGAGTGGTAAGTAGCTCCGCCCCCTCACGCGGCCTGGCTGCCGCCCACTTCCTGTTCCAGATCTTCTGAGGCTGGTGCACGTGCTGTAGCCTGATGCACTGAAAATAACCTCCCTCACAGTCTTGAGTGCGATGGTGGTGAGAACTGTAACACTTCAAGCACGTGAATAAGAACATGTATTTATAAAGTGACAGATGTACCAGTCTACAACAGCATCAATCCAGTTTAAACACAGTTGTTTGCGTGCAAACATAAGTGCATGTTCTGATTTTGTAAGTGTTATGTGGCGAGATAAAATGTACCAAGTTCAAATTTATCTTTAAATTCATGTTTGCATCTTATATTATTCATGGCACTTGGACAGAAATACTCATAGGAAGTGTAGAGAAGGCTTGATACCCCAGGAATAGTCTGTACGTCTCCCAGAATGCACTGCTCTCATATTTCAACCCGCCGGGGA